>JAHXMU010000009.1:3037128-3064711 GCA_019455685.1 Philornis downsi
TAGGACCGTGGGCTTGAGCTGCTGCAATATTTAAAAGATTGATATCAGCATAAGTTCACTTATTTTGAGAAGCTCTTGTCTTACACAATTTGCTTGAGACGTTCTTGTTTGTAGTTTATTTTATTCACAAATATAATTGTTAAAAGATAACGAAAACGTAAATTGTAATGCAACAATTATGCAAGTATGGAAACTTTATTTCTGTGTACGCTCTGTAAAGATTTTGTGTTATTTATCTGAAACTAGAGGTATTTCGAAAACAGTACAAATATTGGATGATAGATGGCACCATTTTAATATGTTCATCCTATTGTACCAAAACTTTGCCAAATTTTAACTTGCGTGTTTGTGATAGCTTCTCACAACAGGTGGCCTGCATTTACTTTTAATAAATCCTTGTTCTTTTTTAATCAAATCTTTTCCTTTAGGCTCTGATACCGTTTTTCCAATTAGATTGAAACGTGGATAACACAGACACATTGATTTTTGTTTCTCATGTTTCAGTGAAATATATATGTGCATATTCCACATATTGTTTTGCACAGTTCCATCAATTCCATCCATTTGGAATGTCATTTTGATAAGGAGTTATTCGCTCCCAACGAAGATTTCTGACGTAATAAAAATAGTGCAATACGGGAGGCGTGGTCTGCCTATTATTTCTGGGCTTTGATAAACTTTTTTTGAAAGCCGTCGATAATCTTATTAACGTAGCCATAAAAATATAAGATAATATAATAATACTGTTCATCCGATTAGAATCGAGCTTCCATAATATTATTGAAATAACTGTAACAACTGAAGTAGTGCGTGTCGTTTCCGTAAATCTTTTTACGTATATAAAAAGCAATGCATCTCTGTCTTTCTGTTCTTTATAAGTTCATGCAACATTTATTCGGTTTTGTTGAAACTTTCGAAAGATTGTTGTTCACATGCTCGTTGATGGTTTGGGACACAGTACAATTTACTTCCTACAAGCGACACACGTTAAGTTTTAAAGAATTTTCTTATTTTTATTTTTTATTGCTTTGAATGAAACCTGTACAAGTTTTCTAACGATTCCTTAAAGGCATTTTGGCATCTTTTCCAATAATAAAAGGAAAATTATTCTTTTCGTGTATTCGTTACAATCACGCAAATCATTTGAACGTGACCCGTTTTGAAGTTTAAATTTCTGATGACGCATTTGACTAATTCAAGTAACGCGAGCATTGTCGGCTTTCAACGCCTCAATTGCCGCCATATAATTTGTGTGGACTTTACATAGTTCCAAAAGTCTGGGATATCATTAGTGTAGGTGGTCAAAGTAATATCACTCATTGGCTATCGCAATAGTGACATGGTCTCACTAGCTCAATTTTCATTAATGTGCAGTCGTTTATAGAAAATAAATATTTGTTTCTCTGCATGTTACATTTATTCTCCTGTACCGTCCGTTCGACTGTGAATCAGTGTAATTTGAATGGTAAGCAGGATATAAAAGGGGAAGTGTATAAAAGGGTGACAGAAAAAAAAGGAGTGACTTGACTTAAAGTGAATTTCTGTACTGTTTATTGACAAATCTCTACGTTATTATTGATGCCATTCATTCAATGGAACGAAACTTTAATAAATTTAAATGTTACATGCGACTGATCATTTCTGGTTAATGCGTTAGAGATAGAGGAGCCTTAGTGAAGAACAAAAGACATTTTGTTCATATGTTTGGTATGTTCAGCTATAAGCTATTGTGCAATTTAAGCATCTTAACCCTCCTCCCCAAAATAAATCATTGACCTTGGTTTAAATGACAACTAGCGTACGATAGGTGGCACGTGCGATATTTCAAAGAATATTTTTAAGTATACAAATCAATGCTTCTTCCAATTTTTATATTTTGTTTGTAAACAAATATATTAATTCAGTGCGAAATTTTAGTCACGGCTGAAATAATTAGTTTTTCCGTACGTACAAACTATAATGTTTCATTCTTTTGATTTCAAGTATGTTGATATAAAATTTCTCCGAATATTTGACTGGGTAACCTACATGAATTGTATTTAGAACACACGGAACATCTTTTTTACTTTCAAATAATTTAAATTCCATGGAAATTGAATCATTATAGACCCTATCTATTGTTTACCATAAATGAATTTATTTGACCTTTGACTTGATTCTGATATTGAATGCTGTTCTTCAAGTGAAACACTGATGAACTGACAAATTAGCTTTTTAACCTAGATTCAGAGAAAAATTTTGCAACACTTGTTCAGTGAATCCAATAATTAATCACATAGAAACCACAAGCTTAGCGTTTTGGAATAAAAGTCAAGTGTATAAAGGTCAAATATTCAGAATTAGAGAGCCCCCATCATAATTTATATAGAGCTGAAACACTCGTAATTTTGATGGACATCAATTTTACGAATTTTTCTCTCAAATTCTGATATTTGGTGGGCCATTCTGCGCCATTGAGTAATAGGTGCAAAATCACTGTATGGCAAAACGGGATTATGGGTTGTCGGGAGAGCTGATGAACGTGTTATAAATATTTTTGTAATAAATAAGACTTAGCAATGATTGAAGGGAAACACTCCTATGCAATTTTCGGTAAAAAACACTAGTTTCAGCTTTTGCAGGTCGAACAGTAGTTTCTCGAATTTGATAGAAGGGCGTGATGCCCTGCTTAATTAATTTTTAAATCTGCAAGCTTCTCTAAAAGCTACACTTATATCGCAGTCCATAATGCTCCTGACCTTTTGGACCTAGATGATCTTCTCACAAAATGAAACATGATTCAAACAGTAATCCGGCTTGGAACATATATTTGTGATGAAGGATGAAGTTTGTTTGAAATTCCTTTCCGTAGAATTTCATCTGTGAAGCCGCAATATGAATTAATATATTTTATAAATCCATACTAGAATTACCGCAAGTGATTCCTCGTTCTGGATGAAAAAAAGTACGCATCTTCAAACCCAAGAAAATCTGTCGCAATCGTTAATGTGTCCCGGTAAAAAATATATGGGATAATGCCTTTTGGAGCAAGAGGCTCTTCCAATCCGTGATTAAAACAAGAATACAACTTGAAGGATATGATTGCATCAAAGGAGGAACAAAGAAGTGGCCCTAGGTTTCTGAATATCATAAGAGCTAGGAAATATTATTCGTCTTGCGCCCTGTTTGCGAGGAAAAACATGTTTTTCCCAACTGCTAAATTTACGACGAATAGATATGAACTCCTTGGCGATATTATGCCCCGATGAAATGTTGTAGCCACTAGAATAGATTTATGAATCTCGAAGCAATCCGTCCTCTAGAAATATCCATAGTAGAGAATTGCTTTATAAATTAAAAAGAGATATGGAGATAATGGAGTCTTGACAAATCCCTGCGTTGATAATGCTTGCGCACTTGCTGGACGACATCCCTCTGTAATAACATGCAAGAATAGGATACATTAACAAGAGCTTTGCAAAAACCTAGACTCATTATTTTTTGCTCTAACTCCGACTTTGATCCGTTTGATTGTTCCAGAAGAACGTTATATATGGTTTCTCCAACTTTTTAAAGAAAAAATTTGGTAGGTAATGGCCAAAATTCAGAAGGGTCTTAAAGAATTTATACAATTATGAAATCAAATTTGCTGCATATTGTCTTTAAAAATTTAGAAAATCCCTGTAAAGATTTAATCAATCTATTTAATCAACGATATGTGGCTTCATGTGGTAATGGTAATTAATCGCGCCCCGCATCAGATTGCAGAAGGCGGAATTTCAGCTGTGAAGTTTCTTTTTTAACTCTTATAAATTCATAGTAGAGTTATGACATACTGGATACTTCATTACCCTTTGTTTTATAACCAGCTTCAGAAAAAGGTTATGCGATTTGTGGAAAAGTGAAATCATGTTCCTGCTCAATTATTTTAGAGATCCACAGATTTCTATAAAAACTGCAACATTGTGGTATGTGAAAAACTAAAACCTATTATATCGGATCTATTCGGGCGTTATTAGAGAGGCTTTAAACACGATAAATTCACAACTGACCAAATTTTCGTGCTACGGCATTTTCTGAAGGAGACTCAAGAACAACAGATCGCCACATACTACCTTTCCGTCGATTATA
The DNA here is from genome assembly GCA_019455685.1 of Philornis downsi. NCBI lineage: Eukaryota > Metazoa > Arthropoda > Insecta > Diptera > Muscidae > Philornis > Philornis downsi. The sequence continues at coordinate 3,041,239 of JAHXMU010000009.1, forward strand.
AAGCTGGTTACGTTATTCCGATGTATGAAGCTATGGTCATGTTTGGCATTCCTCCAAAGTTTTCAGTAATGATCGTAGTGAGTCACTGTACATCGAAAGAGGATTCAGACAGGGCTACCGCCTACCGTGCGACCTTTTCAACGTATTATTGGATCTTACTATGTAACAAAAACTTTATTCTACTTGCGTACTCTGATGATATAGATATCATTTTCAGAAGACTGTTACTACAGTTTTCTCAAGCGTTGAGAAGAAGAAGCAAAAAAAGGGTCTAATGGTAAACGAGGCCCAAACCAATGTGTCTGCCTATTAATTTTAGCTTCACAGATTCAAATCACTTTTAGATGCAGATTGAATACACTCTTTCGGTTCAAGAGATTCTTCCTGTTGCAAACGTGATTTGAGCAGGAATACAAGAATATTTTATGCCAAAGGAGAAAAAAAATGATGGTAACCGGTCAAATGCTGAGGAATTTGCAATTGAATAATAGACTTAAGGTTTGTAAGCTCTGGCTCGTTTTGGCGATTCCGTAGGAATTCCTTCCCCTGGAGTTTTACCTGTAGAGCATCGCTTCGCGCCCATGTGACAGACAGGTGGTTTAAAAAAATTCAACATCCAGCAGGTTATCTAATGAACGTTTAAGATTTGGATGTTATCAGTGCACACAAATTGTTGTTATTTATTACATCCCTCACCCTCCGTTTCTTGTTCGATGACACACGGCCAGTGCGATTGGGGGTTAGTGACGTTTCCCATTAGCAAACCGTTCTTGAGGTATTCTAGATCTCTGTTTGCATGTCTTAGCTTAGTTTAAATAAACTATTGATTAAAAATAACTGAGCGCCATTATACAAAGACCCCATTGTTTAGTATCTGCTTCCACCAAGGTATCCCAGCTATCTACGTGCCGGCACCAGCACCAACTATCTGTAAGTAGTATCGATGGTATCGTCGCCGTTGTTCTATTCTTTGTTACCGAGTAGATAGCAATCTCTAACAGATAGGAGAATACCCGCCACCACCATCAGCATACCGTAGTACCATGCCATTCCAAGGCATGCAATGCTTTTGCCATTGTGTAGATCATTTCTCCCTGGTACGGGGTCTGGGCATTTTTGCTGTGCGTTACACCTCCCCTACCTACCCCACTAGTCGGAACCATACTTCGACTTGCCGTACTTAGAGAGCAGCTATGAAAACACAAAAGTGCTGCATCCACACTTTGTTGTTCCGTTGCTTGTTTGTGTTATTCTTTCACATTTCCAATTTTGTTTTTGCCTTGCTTCACTTTTTGCTCTTTCCTCATTATAATAACATCCAACCTGAACAAAGAACGACGAAGGGGCAAACGGACAGAGACAGTCAGGAATAAGAACCATGCATATGTATGAACTCAACATGCTAAGTATATACCCTCAAGTTGTTAGGATGAAAGTCTGATATGGTATTGTATACTTTAATAATAGGCGGGTTTTATTTGACGCCCTCTATGTTGGGTAAGTCCTTGAACTGTGATCTCCTGACAGAAAAGTTACTTAGACTACTGACTTACATTAAACAATGGGTGGGGAAACTTGTTTTCTTTTGGGAAATTTGACTTGAGCAACTCATGTGATGCGGTATCCGCTAAGGGAAATGTTTGATTCATAACCTTGACATTAAGCTGACTTGAAAACGAATATTGGAGAAGGATAAAGTAGAAAATGCCTGTCAAGAGTCTAGCTATAATCTGTAGAAGACGGGACTTCAACCGGAATCGTCGTGAAAGCCTGTCCAAATGGTGGACCAATTTTTGTCATTTGAGTGATAAGAGCTTCACATTCACATTATTCTCACAAGGGGCCTATAGGACCGGAATGTGACAACCTCAATTTAACTCGAAGCTCCTGGTTTATACCCTCCTTTAATTCCGACACGCGCACCTTCTATTGTGCAATAATTAACTTAAGTTTGAAGTAATGGCTAACGGTTGTTTAATATATCATTCAGATTTCTGGCGAAATTTTGTAACTTGAAGTGTTTTCCGATTTCGAACCATCCAATAGCTGATTATTACATTAAAAACTAGATGTTGGATGGGGGGGAATTGTTTAATACCTGTAATAATTTGTTTTTTCCCCGTCAATTTAAATGGGTTCATGAGTCTATTTACGAGTAATGAATTTCATCACTATTGAGTAAGCGGTTTATATGCACTTTATATGAAAGAAGAAGATGCGGGTTTTATTGTGGCAATCTTGGAGGCAATTAGTCAATCGAAATTACCTATGGGTAGTCGGGAGATTAAATTTCTGGTAACTAGGGATAATGCTCTGCAAGTAACCATACGTATTGTTGTGGATCCGATCTTCTCTCTAAATCCTATTCAGTACGATGTGTGCTGTCCAAAACTGCAGTTAACCTGTAGAAGTCAGAATTATGGATATGGTATTGAAAGGGCTTTGTACGTATTGTTCTAAAGATGTGGGTTCTATAATCATTGTGTTTATACCGATCTAATTCTTCCGTACGATAGAGTAGAGAAGTGTTGGACATGCTATTAAAAGAGCTTCGTAACCATTGTCCTGAAAATTGGGGATATGTGGGTCAACCGGTGGGTTCTACAGGCAACGTTTGTACTATACCAAATATTGACTACTATACCCATGACTTCCGAAGTTTGGGAAATTTTCCCTCACTAATCCCATACATCCCTCTGCTGACAGTTGCCAGAGACGGCGACTAGCTTGACTGAAAAATATGCTTATGACAAAGCACCTTGCTTAAGTAAGTAATACCTGATGTTGAAATCCAACTTCTATAACAGCGGCCCAAAAATCTGGATCAGAGGCGATGGATCGACAATTCGCTCACTATATATAAAAATTATGAAAACATATCCGAATACCCATATATTGGCGAGCCCTACAAACATTAAGGGGAGCTTGATTTGAGGATATGTTCTTTAAATGTATGTTATGGCTGTTGACGGAGCCGGTTCCATTATACGATTGACACATTGTTTGGTGGTTTAGACCTAGACACAATCCGCACCAAAATGATGAATTTTCTACCAAGTTGATTTGTGCGTACAAACCTGACACATGAAATAATTTATGTGAGTGCCTAGAAGAAGTATATGATCGCTGATTTGGCCTTAATATTAAAATTATTCTGGCATATTTTAATATCAAATGTTTATCAACGGCGAATTGTGGGTGGAATGTCCGCTGGAAACGAACTTGTTGATTGCGCTCCAAGCATTCGCTGCATTATATCCAGTAAGGTTATATAAAGTTATTGGTCGATGTGGATAGGCCACCAGCGAATCCAACGCTGAAAGCCCTGCTTGAGATATACTATTGATATTTCAATATTTCAATTATTACATGGGAATGTAAAATTACTCCTCACATAGTTCATGACAAATTTCGAAAATGTTTCATTAAAAAGCTATTCACATTTGGAATGCAAGCCTATATCTGAAAAAAAAACACTGCTATTATTTGGGATGTTTCTTCAGTTTATCAAACAATGCAATAAAATAAAGTTGGCAACACTTCACATTTCCTCTCAAACGCTAGCAAACAAACTCACAATGGTGTCTTGTAAGTATTTATTTGTTCGCTCTGTGTGCACTTTTCAATATGGTTTGCTTTTCTTGCTGTTGTGGCTGCTGTCTCCTTTTCATAGTTTCGCTGGTTTGTTTTGCTTCACTTTTTGATACAATATTGCTATTGTCATCGAAGCAAAACTGTTGGCCGGTGGATGTCAATGTTGGTGGTGTTGTTATTGTGTATTATTGTGCTATTGTCAAATGTCGCGTCACAGGGCAAATAAACTCCATGGTTGAGTCATCACATTTGTTATTATTTGTTGTGTGTGTCTTTCGCTGTCACATAAAATTTAGTTATAAATTTCATTACTGGGGGTGGGTGTTTTGTTTCTTTTTGCTCCGCTACAGTTAATTTCTATTTGCTATTTCTGTAATTTGATTAGAGTGATTAGGGAATGTAATCGCTCTATGGGTTTAATAAAATTTAGTTTCTGTTATTACATATATTTTTAACAGGTGAACCAATCAAACCATTTACGTATTTGACATCTTTTTTTTATTAATTATGGTGTCCGATTTATGATTTGGAGGACCTCAGAAATTTCTTAGTGTGGGTTCTCAAAATACCTAACTTTATTAGACGCATAATTAGAACATCTGGATCGATATGTCATGAATTTTTTTATTGCTTTATATGACTTCTCTACAAAATTGGGAACAGCTCTAGATTTTGTTATAAAATGATGAGAAAATGAGCTTTTCGTTTTTTCGCAAAGTATTTTCGAGAACGAAAAATAGTAGTACTACAAATACCATCAAGTAGGCGCCTAACGCTTCCATTAAGGAACATCAACACTTAATATCTAATCAAGACTTGCCTACTAATTAGGTAGCAACTACTGCTATAGCTAACATAAAACACGGCTTTTATGGATGAACTGATTCAAAGCCATTTATATGGAAGGTACCAGAAGAGAGATCTGGTCGGTTTTTCGCAAATTTTACCAAACATTACACATAAATCAATAATGAGGAATATCTGATAGATTACAATATTATTCACATCTGTAGCGTTACTCAGTCTCATCCACATAATTGGGCGAATCTAGCTCGATATGCAGTTCAAACAAAATTTGAATTTACCTTGTGTTCCACAAATTTAAAATAATTTTTTAAGATTTGTGAGACTCAAATACAAGCTTTTTATGCTTGTAATTTTCGAAAAATTTTTTACCGAGCTTTTTAATTTCAATGCGTAATAATTTTTGCAACACAATTTTTCGTGGAAAATAAAAGAACAAACAACAGTTCCGTGCAATAATTTTTGTGAAGAGCTAAGCACCAACAAAAATTTCGACACTCATTTTTTATGTGCAGTGACAATTTTCTCTGGACTGCCACCATGAAAAGCTCCTTCGCTGGAATGAAAATACAGAACTGTACCGTTATAATGAACTTTTAAACAACTTACTTACTTTTTGACGCCCATTGTATGCAGCTTAGTAGCTACACATATACATATATAAATATACTGAGAGGGTTGAAAATTATATTTTGTTTTCAAGGGGCTTTTGTTTATCATGCTTTATGATTTATTATTGTTATTAGAGAGCAAGCAAAATATAAAGGTATTGATTTCTCTTTACGTTAATTATCAAGCGCCAGAAATCGAGCGAACGCGATACAGTTTGAGAAGTTTGAGTCATGTTGATTTTGTGAGAGCTCAACCAAAAATGTGAGAATCACTTGGAATTTATGGTATTCCACTTCATCTGTTCTTCTCTTTCAGAACTGTTTAAAGTCCAGAAAAATGCGTGAATTTCGTTCTTACGCACTGTCAAAAATTGGAAAGCGAAATTAACTGTTATAGTTTTATTACTCTATAATCACATTTCATTTGTGTTTTGAGGCGACCTGATAAATGCAGTGGACGAGATAGTAAAATCAATTATATCATTACGTATGTTTTGAATTCATTTGTCGATCTTTAATATAACGTGATTATTTTGACAGAGGCTTGGACGGATAGCCATTTCGATTTTCGCTAAAATACCATCTTCACCTCCCATGGCCATGATATGGGGCATTATACCTATAAGATACCTTTTATTGTCTGATTTTGACGGCTCATAGAAATTTGGTATACTCATCATTTATATAGTATTAATTCCAAATTATATAAAACTATGTTGATGCATTTCCTACAGTAGCCCTGTCACTTCTACACAGTAAACCTCAAAGTTAGGGACCCATTAGAAGTCCTTTTTTAGATTCCCGTATATTGGATTGAAAGTAATTTTGTTTTTTTTTTTAATGTAAACTTTAAATTTGTATACAAATAATTAATTTAATCTATAATAATTAATTAATTTGTATCTGTATCTGATGACACTTTTCTTTCCTATGGCTAAAAGTCTGCAAAGAGACATTTCGTATTCTTAAAACAATCTTTTTTTTTTATACAAAAGTGTCTGTAAAAAGACTTTTCTTATAGAAAAACGTCGTGGAAATACTTTTAATCTAGAAAGTCGTCTATAAGAAAAGTGCCTGCGAAGAGACTTTCGTATAGAAAAGTGTCTGCGAATAAACATTATCGTATAGAAAATTGCCTGCGAAGAGACATTTTCGTATAGAAAAGTGTCTGCGAAAAGACATTTTCGTATAAAAAATGCCCGTGAATCAACTTTTCTTATCGAAAAGTGCCTATCTTCATAGTGCCTGTGGAGAAAATTTTTTTATAGAATAAGGCCTGTGAACACGCATTTCTTCGGGAAAATTTATGCGATAATTTATTTTTTATTATAGTGTCTATTTCACAGGTGTCATATGAATAAGTGAGTGTGTGAAGACTTACGTATATAACAAAATAGCGTTGAGAACCAATTGTATTTGTATGAAAAATGCTTAAAATTTATTCAATTCCAACTTCCTATATGTCGAAGAGTACTTATTTTCGTCCGCCACTGTTGTGCCTATTTGCTGACTCTGCTTGTATTCTTTGCCTCTTCTTGTTATTATATTCAAGAAATGACTACATTTCACTTCTGTTATGAATTCGAACTTAACATGAGACATTCGTAATTGAATTTTTGCGACAGTAAAATCACCCAAAAAGCAAGAAAATTAGATTGGCGGCTCAGCTGTTTCCGACTGTTTATTTTTCCATGTTCTATAATGGCGCCGTGTCAAGGCATATGTATGCAAGCATTTGCTGTTACTCAATAATAATTACAAGCAATAAGGAAGAGAACACATTTTAAAGAGTTCTTTTTGTTGTTTTAAAAAACGCACAGGGTAGCAGTAGAACAAAAGTTTGGAAAAGGGGTGTTTTTGCTGCCCTTCGGCGAGCGGACGATTGAACCAGAAAAAAACTGGTCTCTTCAAAACCGTGAATGAATAAGGAAGGAGGGGGTCTTTAGGGTTTTGTTGCTGGAATATTGTCTGAGTCATAATTATGAATGAATAGCTAATGCTGACAGGCAGCGTAGAAGTTCCACATAATGTTAAGGTAGGATTAAGAAAGACAACTAATTCTTTTTATGGATATCCGACCCGAATCTCTTTTTTGGGCTACTACTATTATATGTATGTGTCTTGAGGCTGGTTTCCCACAAGCTCTTAATAATGATGTACGTTATTAGACATGATTGACAAATATTTGTTAAAATTATTGGCAGCAAACCTTATTTTGACGTACTTATCTCATAATATAAAAATACATTCTTCTGTTTTTTATCTTTTTTTTTTTTTAATCTGTAGATAACATTGCGATAGCGATACTAAGACCTGTTGTTTTGTAAACATATCATGCGGAATTGGGAAAAATTACTATATGTTGTTGCGTTACGGGTGAGACGGGTTGTGGGCGGATATTGGACTACTTTTTAACGCTAGGAACACGTAGAAAGCAACGAAAGCCTTAAGAATTATGGTACCATGTTTACGTTATATCATATCTTCTGTACTCGTTGATAATCGAAGTGACAGATTTATGACCAAGATTGGTAACAAAGCTTTCTTTAATATATTCTTCACTTCGTATATGGAAAAGTGTCTTGTCTTCAATATAGAAACCATCTTTACACATACAGTTCTTTCTATAAAGGAAAATGTCTTTTAAAATGCTTTCGATATAGAAAACGTCTTTGAAAACGCTTTTCATATAGAGAAGAGTTTTTTTTTTCATACAGAAAAGGAATACGCTTTCCTTATAGAAATGTGTCTTGGAAGACATCTTTCATATAGAAGAGTGTCTTGGAAGATGCTTTTTATATAGAAGAGTGACTTGAGAGGCGTCTTGGCATATGATTTATACAGAGAAAAATGTCTTTATAGTCGTTCCTTGTATATACAAAAGTTTCTTCGAAAACTAGTTTCAAACAGAGAATTATGTTGGATAATACTTGTCGTATATGAAATTGCTCCAAAATACCCTTCGAGCGGCTTGGAAGTCGATTTTCATACATAAAAGTGTCTCGGAAGACGCTTTTCATTCAAGTAAATGACTTGAAAAAGAGTAATAGTAAACACTTTTCGTGAAGAAGAGCGTCCTGAAAAACTCTTTGCACACTCTTTTTTAAACAGAATGTTCTTTTTTGCAAAAATCTTCAATCTTTCTTTCAGTATTTTACATTAGTATTTCATATTTAATTTTTTTACAATGATTTTATTTTAGAAAGAAGTATCATTTTAGAAATAATTAAAAAAGTAATAAAATTTTTGTTCACACATTTTTTTACAAATACACTTTTTTTGAAATAAAATATGTATTGCAAATGTACTTAAAAAGAACTTTAAATGTAATACCCACTCCTTTTTAAATAGTATATAAAACCACCGGAGTGCGAAAACGTATCTAACCCTGCGAAAACGTGTCTAACCTAATTGTGCAGAATCGGAATGGTAAAACAAATGGCATGTTTTGATGGATCTTGAAAAGAGGTTTTATTTGATTACCAACACAACGTTGAAAGAACCCAATCCAAAAGGATCTGCCCGGCGCCTACTTCGAGCCTGATTTTCAAGATTTGAGGGTGTAGAATTTATTTTTATGCTGCCGCCCGATTTACTATAATTTTGTCCACCTTGTAAATAAATTAGGCTTTGTGCTATCGAGAACATTTTATGCTTTCTTGATTTTTGTCCAAAACTTGTAACGGTTACTTCATATACATACATATGCATGAGCCTTCATGTATCTGATGAAATATTTTGTTGAAGTTTTTCATTAACTTCATTAGTTACATATCCCCCATTTACCTTCATAATTTTTCTTACCTTTACTTTGCCTTCTTTCCAGATGGTTTATATTCCTCAACCAAAGATTTCAATAAATTATCAACAGCAACCGCAGCAGGAGCAGCAGCAGCAACAGTAACAACAAAGGTAAATAAACATCATGCAACAACATCAACAACTGGTATGCCGGCTACAATTAAGGCAACTACACCAACAACGGCAATAACAACTCCCAACAAAGAAAAATCAGAAAAATTGTTTGGAGGTCAATATACAGCAACAACAGCAGCAGCGGAGGCAACACTCACATCCACAGCGACATCATCATTATCAGCAGGAGCGCCATCAGCAACAGTTAATACCAAAGAAGAGATCACTAAAGACCATCATCACCATCAACTACCACCACAACTACAACAACAATATCATCATCATCATCATCATTACAATCATTATCATCAACGTCACACAATGGAGCAAGAATATTTGGATAAATCAAAAAAGACCAAAGAATATCATAACCCAACAACAACAACCACGGCATCGGCAACGTCAACCAGAACAATCAACAAAGCTCACGAAGAGGAAGACCAGCAAGAAGAAGATGTACACCACATTACAACTACTACCATTAAGCAGCAGCAACAACACCAAATGGCAACTCGTTTAACGGGTTGTTCTTCTTCTCCATCGTCGTCGTCGTTGTCAGTATCTAGCAACATCACTACCACTAGTGCCAGTATCAGCACCAGCACTAACACTGGCGGCGCTCTAGTAAACAAGACGACGGCGAGAGAGCCGTCAACATCATCACCGTTTGGCTCGGAGAGAGACCAACAACATATTGGTGGCTTTAGCATAACTGGAGCAAACAATGGTTCGTCAAATCAGTCGTCGAGTAAATGCGAGAGTGAACGTTTAGCATGTGCGGCGAACGTTACGGTTTCAAATTCGACAGCAACAGCAACGGTGAAAATATCTCAAAAACTGCAACAAAATCAATTTATTAAAAACGAACAACAGCAAAAAACAAAATTAATTAAATTTAAATCATCGTCATTGAACACGCCAAGCACGGATTTGTTAAAGTCTCCTACGAAGACTGCAACATCTTCTTCGCCTTCATCATCCCCGTCGTCGACAGCTGCTTCATCATCAATTGCCACTAGTAACTGTTTGGTAGCCAACAAAAAGAAAATGGTGGCCATGCAAGAAATGAAGAAATCCTCACAGAACTCGGCCACCTCTCACTTGCATTCCATCAACTCCTCATCTTCCTGTGGAACAAATGGTCGCTCGAATCGTGTAGGCGGCGGCGTTGGTGCCTCCGGCCAGAACTCCAACGATTTGGATTCAAATGAGGATTTAAGCTATGGTCCCGGCATTGTATCCAAACTGAGATGCCGATATCTCAGTTTGGCGTTGCGCGAGTCGATGGAGCAGCAGCGTTTGAACAAGGATCAGCTGAGACGTTCTACCAGTTTAAATAACTTGCTTGATGATGATTGTGGTGATCACGGTGAAGAGGATGAGGAAGATAATGAGACCTTGGGCGAAGAAGAGGAGGAAGCTGGGGAGACTCAAAAGATTCCAGCTAATTTTATACAGAAGAAATCGGGTATTTTGAAAACGTCGTGTTCTTCGTCGTCCTCGGCTACGCAAGAGAAACGTTTTTCACAAGGTTCGAATGGAGTGGGCGTTACGTTTACCGAGACCTCATTCAACAAACGCTCGCGCCACTTGAAACGCGGTAATGATTCGTTGAAACGCGCTCGTTCCGTAGAAGCTTTGCTTAGTGAAAAGTCGCCCTGGCAGCCTCCGAGCTATCGTAATTTGACCACTCCCACCTGTGTCACTATAGAGGACAAGATAAACAATGCTCGAGAGCGTTTGCAGCAGGGCACCGATCATTTGCCGCCCAAGAGGCTGACATCAATCATCGACGATACCGAGCGGCCACCGCCGGATTTGGTGAAGCAGACCTTGAAAATGTTTGAGGCCTCGGCAAATCGTCGTCCACGCTGCACCAATCGTTCCAATTCGAAGGGCGAGGTGGCCAGCAAGGTGGAAACTTTTAAAAACATCATTAAGGAACAAAAGCCAGTGGTGACCTACCCGAAACCATCCAGTCCCACCAAGAAGCTAAATACTCCGCCTTTGGTGAAACCTTTGAAGTCAACCACTCAGGCCTCGGATCTTTTGCAGACCCCTTTGGGTCGCAAAACCATGGCCGTGGCCAATTCCAACTCTTCGAATGCAAATACCTTGTCGGACCATACACCGGACATAATACCGCGTCAGAAACTACATTCGGAAAGGGAAATGAATAAAGAGAAGTTTACGGGTATCAACAAAGAGAAATTCATGAATTCATTGATGGAACCACCGCTCTCCACCTCGACCGTGGTGGATTCTCCCCTTAAGGCCAGTGTGAAAGAGAAATTCCTGGGCTCAATGGTGGAATCACCGGTAACTGCTCTTACGAAAGAGCTGGAGAAAATGAAATTGAACGATAACGATAATGCGGCAAATCGGAAAGGCGATAACTTGAATCGCAATGGAAGTGGAGGTGGTGATGGAGGAGGTGTTGATGGTGGCGGCGATGACGCATTGCACGACAACGATCAATACAATAGCAAAAACGAAGAAATGAAAAAAGAAATGAATACAAATGAATTCAGCTCTCTTAAAAGCGAAAATGATAAGATTACTGAAGCACCAAGTAACTCCAACGTTGTCACCGCCGCCATCGCCACCGTTTCTCCGGCATACGAAGCGACCGTTAAGGCTCATACTGCTCAAAGTAGTAGTGATTTAAGTGATGGTGAAGACGACGACGAATACGGTATTGCGACGACGAAGCGTATAACACGTAGTGCATTGGATAACATAGCCAAAGCCGGAACCACACAGCAGTTTAAGTTTTCCAACAACAGCAGCAACAGCCAGCAATATCACCACCAGCACTCCAGCTCCTCTTCCACCACGTCCCCATCGTTAGCGGGTGGCAAGCAGATTGGCGTTATCAGACCTCTATTGAACACAACCACAACGTCCTCGTCGGGGATCACACAGAAACTAGTAAACGAATCCAACATGGAGACTCTAAAACATTCCTCTCCCTCCTCGTTAACATCGCGGGAAATCGAAAAGAATCGTATAAACGATTTAAAGAAATCATCCACATCAACATCGTCCCCCACCTGCCTAAGCGCAGGTCCCTCAGCCACCTCATCGCCCTCATCAGCTAGTCTCGATAATGTGATTAAATCATCGGCCTCATCCGCAGCAACGGGAACAGGCTACTCCGATGTGGATTCAGTGATCAGCGCTACCAACAGTCCTTTGTGGGCCATGCGCAAAAGGCGCCAGAATCCACCAGCTCCACCCGCCGAAAATACTTCCATGGTGTTTAATTTTTCCAATCGGAAAGAGGTACCCGATTATATAGAAAATGATGGAGTTATATTTAGGCGTAAACGTGAATTGCCAAAGGTAAGTGTCCCCACATATGTAAGTTTAGGCGTCATATGTAGACATAGTATTTATCAAGATTGTGTATAAATTAGTGAGAAAACAGCAAAATCTGACGAGTGGAGGCAGGCTACAGCGATTGCTGTGGTGAATAACAAAAAGATTTTAAAGTAAATCGGTAACATATGTCAAAGTTCTAGGAAATGAAGGGTTTAACATGATTAAGAGGTAATCACCCAGCAAATCGTGAATCAGGTACGGAGATCGTGAGTTACAAACGTGGTGTGGTGTATTAAACTATTTGAAACGTTAATGTGAAAATATTGCAAAAATTCAACTTTAAAGAAAATAAATTACAGAGTAATCTCATGAGAGTGAAGATGGCTGGTTCGACGACCTATAACTACATCAAGAAACAGTAATGATAATTATAGCAGCAACAAAGCAAGTGCAATGAGACGTAAATCAGAAAAGGAAAAAAAATTATCCTTGAAAAGAAACAATATTGGATATGAATCATGAATGGTGGCAAACAAAACTCATTTTAAACTTTAATTTGAGAATCTAGCCACAATTAAATATGTTAATAAAATATGTTAATTTCAAATTAATTTCTGTGTCAATGTGTTTAAAAGGTAATTTCATAACAAATCCCTAACGAAAATCCATAATTTTACAGAAAACCTTACAATTTCATTTAAGTGTTATAAAAGACGATAGTTTGAAACCACGGACTGTATAGTGAGTGGTAAAAAACAAATTTGAACGTAAATCTACGATCTGAACCCGAATAATTGTGGTCTAAAAATAAGCTAGTCATATCGTACGGATTTGATGTGATCCTAATTTAATAAGTTGTAAAAGAGATGGAAAATATCACAAATTCGTGAAAAATTAAATTAAATCATACGTAAATTAAGATCATGCGTGAAAAATTAAATTAAATCATACGTAAATTAAGATCATGCGTATTAGATTAAATGGTGCTATGGTCGAAAATACAAAAATTTCACAAACAGATCCGAAAATCTTGTAAATGTTCTCTCAAGAAATAAATTCAAAACATTTCTAGTTTTAACAAGATCTTGAAACTATTGGAAAAGGAATGAGTGGTGAATAACAAAACGACTTGAACAACTAAACTAAAAATAACTCAAAATGTCTACTGTAAAAAAAATTATCCGTGGAAATTGTTAATTGTTAAAATTCACGTAAAACCGGATCTTATTTCAAAATACACAAAGGCGGCGAATAATGAACAATGCCCAAATGAAAAATAAGTAAAATTCTATTTGTGTGAAAAATGTGGGAGATAAAAATCACAAGATTAATAAATAAATCAATAAATAAACATAGTGATAAACGTGAAAATAATTTTGAACACCAGGAAGAGAGGAAGATATGTGAAGAAAAATAGTAACAAATATTGAAATCTGTTAAGAAATTGTACTAAATTTCTTTAAATTAGAATCCAATTACAACGGACACGATTAAAAGATTATCGATCATTACAAAATCGAGAAAGTTTATTGGAAATCGAAATTCTCGACATCAGCGAATGTTTGTTTTATGACAAAAGTGCAAGGCGAATTAATGATACATGTAGTAATAAGAGTAAGTGCTAAATAAATGCATAATGGATTTGAAAATCTTCCACAATAGTCTCGGGAATAATAATTCATAACCAAAAATCTCACTATAAAGTGATTGATCCAAGGATAAAACGCACGGAAATAACAAACTATAAATTGTCAAAACGGGAGAACAAATAGTGCATCCAGTATTAGTAATAAGTGCAACGATTATCGGATATTGAATACTAATCTAAAGTTGTCTGACGTTTCGTAAAATTCCGTTTTATACAAATTAATTCGGCATTCAGTACAAAATAGCTGCAAGTATGTGAAAACGAACAGAGAAATATATAAACAGTAAACATAACAATTTAATAAAAGATGCAGACATTTACTGATAATTGAAATGTTAAAATGTCAGATTTCTTTGGTTTTGATTTGAGAACTATAAATTCTTTTTATATACACGTAATCTTATATAAATTTAGTTTATTACTTTATACAAACTGAATGTTTAATAAGTATATTAGCAAACAAAAATTAAAACTTTTCAGCTGTTACACTAGCTTATGGTCATGGTTTAAATGAAACTCCTCAGTAGCAAAATATAAAATAAAATGTGTTTGTGCTGATTGACTTATATCAGTTTAAAATCATGGATTTAAATAACAAATATAACGTATATGTATGTAAACTTCTAAGACGATATAAAATATATTTATATCAATATAAAAATTGTTTTCTGAGTGGTTCTTCCTCGTGTAAATCATATCCACGACATTTTTCTGTACGAATATTGTTTTTACTTTTCTGTTCGAAAATTGTGTTCCCAAACATTTTTTTGTGTAGTCTGCTCCACCTATCGAACAGTTTTATACATTCACACAGTATAACCTTGCATTATGATGTACCTGCGCTTATAGCTCATGATGTAAGCTACGCAGATTTTTCAATAGTATACTCGTATATGTATATAATATAATATTTAATTCATTTGTGGCATGCAAGTAGAATTAACATTCGGTGCACATGGATATTTTCGTCTGAAGAGAGTTTGTCATTAATAACATGTTTGCCAGCAAATACCTTCTGCTAATTTGCAGGCTGATGTCCATTTTACTGCCGAAAAAGCGAAAGTAGATAAAAGTAGCTAAATTACACACTGTAGCACAAAAATATCTACTTCTGACTGTTTTCTTCGATATTGTTTAATGTTTCGCGTTTATGGGAACAAGCCATTGATCTCGACTGCCCTAAAAAAGGACATCGTAGGAAAAACAGCATATATAGAGGGAAAATGTGCCGCAAATTCTCTAAACCTTCTTTAAAAATTTAAATGTACCGCAAATTCTATAGACCTTCTTTAAAAAGTCAATGATCTAAATAAACTTTTTCAGGTGATTATCTTTGCCCCACTTACGTTGTTTACTGTTGCCACTTTGTACACAAAATTATTCTGAATTGTTGAAATGCATAACTTCCATGTCTTGATGCCGCGTATTTTATAACTGTCTTCACAAATGCCAAAATTACGATGACAGGTGACGCTATTTCTATACTTTGTCCAATTACGTGCTCCCCTGTAGTTGTAGTTTTCGCTGCCAACCAAACGAATAGAATCTTTGTCAGTCGAAACGAGCTGCATAGTTATGCCCTTGTTTGTTGCCAAATTCCTTGTTGCTGGGGCCTTCTCATTGTTTGAGATGACTGCAATAACATCTTTAGGGTTTTGGTCAATGATGTCAAAAACAGGTGACTTGCTGTTTCGAATTGCTACGAGAAGACTGTTGCTTGAATACGGCATTTGGATTTTGCAATATTTGCAATTCCTATATTTCTGAAACCTAAGAGCAAACACTTTTATTGTTTTCATATCTTTTGTTTGAATATATATTTGTCGCGCCGTATAAAATGAGCACAATTTCTCTTCGTTCCAAATGCCAAAATATTTCGTAAATATTTGTCTGAACTTGTTTTAATTTATATAACAAATTTGCATATAATATGTACTCAATATCATTTAACATTCTGAATTGAAACTGAAAGTGATAGCTATGCGCGCGACGTTGTCGTTTAAAAGTTTCTCGGCATTTTTTGTTTTGAATTAGTCAGCACCCTTAACAGAGACAATATTTATAAATTAAATTGTTGTTTACTTTGCTTTCTGTGCGGAGAATTATTTTTTAAGAAACGGTGTAAGATAAAGCGAGCAACAGAAATTCATTCAGTAATGTTAGAAATTAATAAAAGTTTTTTTTCCTAAATTTATTGTATGTGCTTGTTGAATTGCTATGTTGTTGAGAAATACATTTTTAACAATTACTTTTAATGTTTTTATTTTTCTTTAAAGTTATTTTAATCCTGTTTGTGTTTTGAAATGTTACCACTTTTAAAATATTTTCGCTCGCTGCGTCCCATTTGAATTAGAATTGCAATTTGTGATTTTTCAGTCGTTCGCACTCACTGGCAGTCAATAAATTTTATTTTATTTATTAAGAATTTTCTTTATCTCCTTGTTGAAGCTGTGAGCATTTCGATTGCAAAAGGAAAAAAGTAGGATAAATACAACCGCAATTGCGATTTTGTCCGTAATGTACTTTCAATACTTTCAGATAAGATGGGAGTATATTAAATTAGATTTTCAATCAAACAACATATAACTGTTGCGAGGTACTTTGTATAAAGAAAAATTCAATGAAAATAAAACAAAGATAACGCTGCATATATTTGTGCGTACTTACCCCTAGAAACTTTATATAGAAAAAAGATATGTACAGTGCAACATGCTTACAACGCACAAGCTTACAACCAACTATGTTTATTATCATGGCTGTGGAGCTTTTATTCAATTTTCGATTGGTTGATTTTTTAGCTTCGGTTCAAAAGACTAAATAGGTATTCCCAAAATCGGTTAACACAATATTTATGAAAAAGTCACTGCATATTTAGATGTTTTAAAGAGAAGAGCAGGCTGCAAAGTGCCTGTAAAGTAAAAATGACGTTTCATTTATAAACTAAACAGTGTGAATGCATGTAATATTTTATGGGCGTTTTGGAAACGGAATTGAGAATTATAAAATTGGGAATTGGAGTATAAGTTTTAATCGGTTTTTTGTAGAAGTCCTAATTTTTTTTTCTTATATGTAGCTTACACCTCGGGGATTCGCTTAAAGCGAATCATCTTTATAACTTTTAAAATTAAACGAATACATTTTACTAAAATGTTCGAAGCTTTTATAGAAAAACGTAACAATAGTCCGCAACATACCCAATTTTTGGATCGATTGAGTTACAATTTGATAATATTTCGTTTAAATACGGCCGATACCGAAAATTTACAAAAGCCTACTGTGGCTTCACTTAACTCACAAACTATGGATCGGATTCAAAAATTAATTTTTTTAGTTAAAAGAAATTTTCTAAAAGTCACAAATTTGAATCAAATTTCACAGCTAATTTGTTTTTCACAGAAACTTTGATATGGAGAGCGAAATTATAAAATGTTCCTTCTTATATATTCTTTCTTATATAGAAGAAATTCCATCAATGATATAAATTTGAATCTTATTTACAAAATTTTATTATTTTGTGAATTAGTATTATTTATTTATTTTTGTTTTTCATTAAAGGCTTACAATTTCAGAAATGTGTACAAATTCTTCTTAAACAAATGTGGCAATTATGGGAGAGTCAAAGAAAAAAATTGTTACGAATTTCACCTTGCATAAAAATTAATATAAATCTTCTTTACTTTACTAATAATAAGTTACGAAAAATATCTCAAAATATCTCCATATTAATTATAATCTTCAGACAACCGTTATTTACATTAACTTTCCAAACATACGGTACCATGTCGTAGGTTTTGAAAGAAGTTTGCAGTCTAAAGCAATGCCGGCAATTTTATGAACAGGGTTACAAAAATGTATTAAGCCACAGAATGTTAATTTTGTACTTCATTTTGGGAACTCAATTGAAAATTTTTAAATAAAGCCATCTCTCCCTCCTACCGATGACCCCTTAAACGCTAAAGGTATTACACTTCCAATTTCAATCGCTCAATTTTTTTTAGCCTTTTTACTTTTTTTTCCATAAAATTGGAAAATTGTTTTAAAAAACTACTACTACTAAATATGAAAAATTATATAAAAAATTAAAAAAGATACGCACATAGTAGTCACATAATATAAAATTCCGTTATTTCAGGGTTTCGTTTTCGAGTTGTAAACACATTGTTTTAACGAATTTTTTTTTTTAATTTGGCGGTTTTTAAAAAATGTTTACGCAATGTGAGAGGCAACAACGTCCAATACACTTGCAAACTCTCTGCAACAACGTTGCCGTGACAAGATTTTTTTCTTCTAATTTTTCTCCATTTTCGGATTTTATCAATTTAATTCTTTTTATAGATACACTTGTTGAACAGAAAAGCTAAGCGAAATGTTAAGGTCACTCAACTGTAGTCATTGCACTAATTCTCTTTCTCGAACACTACACATTCGACAAGATAAAAGCGACGGTGGCAAAGTATTCCTTGTTTTGTCTACGTTTGTTTTTATGCAGAGTTATTTGAACACTAATTCTAACAGTATGTATTCGAAATTATTCAAATACGAATATTCGAAAACGAATAGAATATTAACAAACCTTTGCTTTGTTCCCATATTATATAGCGTACATATTGATGTAGCTATACTTTATGGTCTTTTCAATACAAAAATTGCAATTGACAATAACATTTAATAAATAAAGTCGCAAACTACTTGAACCAACTCCCTGAACAAGGAACTGCAGCAAACAAAGACTTTGATTTTTACAATTTAAAGCGAAAACAAAAAAGAATAAAAAAGGAAATAATGAATAAAAAGAAAAAAACCCTAAAATGATTACAAATAAAAAAATTACAAAAAAATGTGTGTTAATAAGGAAGTCATTGGACATTTGTGACGTAATTTTCACTTCAATTCAAAACTGATATATAAGAAAACAAATCATTGATGCCATATTTCACACATTTTGATTGTGGCACAGAATTGCGTGTGGACCAACATCTCCATTATAAGCGAACATAAAGAATGTGTCACTTTATTGTCCACATTTTGTTTGAATTATAGAGTTGATTAACGCGTATCACATTCGATTTCCTCTGGCCGTATTTAGTCATTCCCCTAACGTCATAAATCCTATAAAGAAACTGCTGATTATACTACTTGTTATGGCAAAGCGGCAAGCGATGAGTGTATACTGTTTTCCTCAATTATATGTATTTATCATTTATTGCTGATAAAATGAAAACAATAAATACAGGGAATTTTTTGCCCGTTCGAGTAATGTATGTAGTAATAACGTTGGGAGGGTAAATGTTGGTGAGTGACGTTTTTTAAAAAATGATTTAGTTTATTTGAATTCAACAAACTTAAACAATAAATTTTTAAAATTTTACTAATTTTCTTTTTCGACTTTATTTAGAAAATTTGTTATTTCGCAGTATTTTTTCAATTATAATAAATTCAAAGAACTTGTAATCGAAGTTTAGAAAAAATAATAGCGGGTTTTCTCATTCGAGCATAATTCATACAATTATATTATGTTCTATCGCTTTGTATTAAATTAAATGTTTGTAAAATAATTTTGAATTATATTAGTTTTTGAAGAAAAATGGCAACAAATTATGAAAAAATGATATTTATTTAATTTATTCAGGATTGCAATTTTAAGCCAACACAACATATTTTCTCCATAATTCAATAACAAATGCATTATACAACTTTACAATACTAATGTTATAAAAAAGATTGTGTATCTTAATAGCAGATAAATATGATTTACAGTATGATGGTCTACTGCATTTATTAGAATTTTTCACTTTGTATGTTTTTCGTCCTAAAATGGGGAATTATAACTTTAATTGGAATTTACAGCTACTCCATAATAAAACGAAAAATTTAATAACAGATTAAATGGTAAAAATTAATAACGACCAGTAATTTAATTTAGTAATTTAGTAATTAACTAAGTAATTGAGATGCTATACAAGTAATGGCTCTAAAAAAGGAAGAAAATAATAAGTTTCGTTATGTTTGCCTTATTGAGAAATATTAAAAACGGTCACAGTTTACAGAGTTATGATACATTTTTTGTTCTTACGCGAAAAATGTGAAATAATTGTAAATCCCATTACGTTTTTGGCTAAGTGTGAAAAAAATCGTGATTATTAAGTAGTGCCAAATTTAAAAAACTGCTTCCGCTTTTCATAGCTATTTTTATTATAAAAATTTGTAAAATCCAGCAGATTTAACCGAATTTTTTCGACATTTTAAAGATATGCACATCGATGTAGAAAAAATATTGATTAATGCATTGTACTGATTCTGGAAAAGTGCTGTTCTTTTGTAACAAACTGCTGATTTTTGTTTATCGAACTTGGAGAAATGGTGTTGAGAGAAATGGTTGGAGAAATGGTGTTGATTTGCCTCAGATTTCATCGAAATTTTTTCCATGTTAGACATATGCAATTTTTTGCTACAAAAAAAGCACTGGTGTTGATTAAAAGCCCATCAACATAAAAAATCAAATTTAAAAATGTGTCGAATGTATTTTCTTTTAGTTGTTTTTTTTTAGAAACAATGATTTACTGTTGTTTTGGTATGTTTAATTATTTTTAAGTAAAATTATAAAAATATTTTCCATCGGTTGCGTGCATAGTAGACCTTCTTATTTTGATTTATGTTCTGTATAATTTTTTTCGGCTAGAGGTCATGGAATTAAAAAACCAAGATCTTTCTATTGTTGCTTGTTGTTTTACTAAATATTTTACAATATTTCAATTGACTCATCTTCAGATGTATCTACGCATTTTGTATAGGAAGACATTTTATTAAACAAAGTGCACAAAACATTCAACGAACAATAATTACAATTAGGCATCAATAAAGCGTCCTAACAAATTAAGTGTATAGTGTCAACAAATTTTGTGATTTTTTTTTAATCTGCTAACATTTATTTACATTTTCGAATACATAACCTTAGTGGAAAAAATCATTACGATCCTAAATGTTATTATGACTTCATTTAATGAACTGTGATAAAGTTTTTGCGATTTTAAATATGTAATAGTATCAGTGCAGGGAAAAGAGAGGTATACCTTTCTCTTAATTTTTCTATTATAATCTATTATAATTTCTACTAAAATTTTTTCTATTAAAAAATGAGTTTTAAAAAGTAGAAAATTGCTACTTTTTATGAAAAATAGAAAATTACTACCAAAAATGACTAATATCTTTAATTAAAAAAAGGACTGATCTTTCCCAAAAATTGCTGATAGTTTGAAGTTTTAAAAAATACCGTTTTTTCAAAAGCTCTCATGTAATATTTGTCATAAATCTGTGATTTTAAAAGTACTGGTTGCAGCGTAATGTCAAAGAAAGTGTATTTCACTCTATATCTTCTCATTGTAAGCATTAAAATTAAAATGTGTTGACATTTTGTAGTTTTAAAAATAATGTAATTTCCCAATAAGTCCCATGTATGGGCGTCTGAAAAAATAGCGCGCTAAAGGCATTTACTAGTTGAAATAAAAAAAACTAAATTCATGTTAGTTTTCTTTACGATTTATTAAAAAGTACTGGTTTTCGCAAAAGGTACCATGGAAAAGCAAAAAAAAAAAAAAAGAAAGAAAAATCATTAATTTGAAAATGAATGAAATCCATTTAGCAAATTAATAGATTTTTTGTAGCATTTCAGCTTTGTCTATCGCTTCGGTATTTAGAAACTATACAATACTATATTATAAAAATTTAGAAAATTCGGTTTATAATTTGCTTTTTCTAGATATTTTATTGCTTTTCCCATTATACTAATACAATTCTTTAAATTATAGTTTATTTAGGGTATCTTTCACTGTTATATCTTTCTTTTTTTGTTTTATCCCACTGTGTACCCCCTACTTCCTGTACATCGTAACTTCAAACTTCAGACATTCCATACTGAATTATAATTTATCATTTTTCATGTGTTCACTAACATATTGTTTGTGGTGATTCCTACTTCTTTGAATTCTTTCGGTTCAACAGAACTTTAGCAAAGGCAGCAGAACAAACAAGCAACAACTAAACCTGTTGCCACTCTGCCCCGATTGCAGCATATGGTGGGATATACTTAACATTAAAAAGAAATACTTCAAACACATTTTGTTGTTACCTTTTTGCCTCCATTTCTGTACTTGATTTCGCATTTTTTCTCTTTTTTGTGTTGTTAAGTTAAAGATCCGTAACTTCTCCAATAATGCTTGTATTTCTTTATTATTCCTATATTCTGTTTCTCAAATATTTCGTTTACTTTTCGATTTTTTATTTTATTTTTGTAGATTTTTCTTTATATTTGTTCTACGTTGAACTCACTGATTGTGATTTAGGGAGGAATCGTTTACACAATAATGGTTAGTTAATCAACTTTGTGTATGAGAGACAAAGAGAAAATGAAAAGAGCGGAATACGCAAGAATTCTCTTGATTAGCTAGAAAAGAGTAGGCAAATATGAAAAGTATACAATTCTCTGTATAGGAGAGTGCTGCCGTTTTATATTTGTTGAAAAAGGTTTTGGAATAGTAGTAAAAAAATTCTGGTTCCAAAAACTTTAGTTTTTAATATCGGACAGTAGAAATATAACATGTTGTTGCTTTTTCTTTATGTATTTATGTATTTTGTAAACCAATATTCAAACCAATACCAATATTCTTTAAAAAATTTAATTTAATTCTTTGGAGAATAATTCACAGCAAGAATTTTTTGTACGTTTTTTAAGTTTTATAAAATGACACAAATTCAATAAAATTTCACAAATTCTGTAAAATTAAGCAAAATTTCCTCACAACTGGTATTTTCTTTATATGCCAATTGATGTGGGATTCAATTCGATACTGTTTTACTAAAACTGAACAATTTCAAAATAAAACTGAAAAACTTGATAATTCGAAAACCGGTATTTTTTGTATAAACCTTAATAAGCAATGTCGTTTTGTTGACATCTTTTGAAGAATTTACAATTTCAGACAATTGCGCTATAATACTTGTTTAGGAAACAAAATATCTCGTATTTTGAAATCTTCAAATTCATCACACTTCAAAAACTTTTTGCGCCTAGTATCAAACCTGAACAAACCTGACATTTTACCTATAAACAACAATATTTTTGGTCGCCTTAAATTTTCAAAGAATTTGCATATGTTTTTTGAACAAATCTTTAGTGATTTTAGCTTTACTACTATCTAGGTACATTTAACATTCTATAACCAAGTATTCTCACAATCTTAATGTTTACCAGATTTGGTAAATTATGTTATTTGTATTGCATTTATTTGCCATATTTTGCATTACATCTTATTAACATTAACATTTTACTGCTAACACGCAACATTTATAAGGCTTTGTTTTTTATAGCCTTACACATTTTTGCCCAATCTGTTTAAGCAAAGTGAGGAAATTTTTAGTTGTAGTGTATTGTTATTAAATCTAAAACCGCTGATTTTATTACCATAAAAGGATCTGAAAGTCGGCATTTTGTATATTCTTATATTTGTTTTTTTTTTGTTTCTGTATAAAAATCATTTACATTCCATGAATATGATATGGCAGAACTTCTCAGATCCAATAA
>JAHXMU010000009.1:3069711-3097827 GCA_019455685.1 Philornis downsi
TAAGTCGTCTTCCATTTGTCAGACGAATGCTTGTTGGGTGTCTAATTTCGCTGGCATGTACATTATAAAAACTTAATCTAAGTATATTCATGTCATAGACATTTACCATTGGTGTAACGATCCAGAAATCGCTTCTCTTCCTCACAATCCTTTGTTTACGATTGAAAGAGCATTGCACAGAATTTCCAGCCGGAAATTTTGTGATATCAAATCTTTAAGTTTTTATACGAAAAGTGTTATCGAAAACATTTATGCATACGTCATGTTCATGTTTACAATACACGTGGTTATTATTATCACTTTATAGAAGATCGAATGGATGTAATTAATAGCGTCTTTGCTTGCTGACTAACGATAGTATCAAAAATCTTTTTATATACAAAAAATGTTTCGTGGAAAACATTTTTGTATTATAATCGTATTGTCATTGCGAATCGTTTAGTTACGTTCACAGCTTGCAACGTTGTTGGCAAAATTATTCACACACCTATCAAATTCCTACCAGCTGTCGTTATTTTTTTTCACAAATTCAATCTGTTACCTTTAACGCAATTACTATAAAAACAACCAACAAATTTGTTGGCAATCTGAGTAATTAGCCCAGTTATTATTAAACAACAACATTGAACAGCCCTGCTTTTAACCCAGGTTTCGTTTTAAGTATCCAACTATTGAATTTCCAGTGTATTATTAAGTAATAAATTTGCTGAAAATGATAGGCCATCGATATTTATGCCTTTGCTGCAGTTGGTGCCAATACATAAAACCATATAGACCTTGGCTCCTTCTAACTTAATCGAGAAGAGATTCAGTTTTCAGTTGCCATGGGAATTGCAATGGGCACAAAGATGTCTGTCCACTGGCCCGTCTGGCTGACGCAAAAGTTCATTTACAATTCTTTGTGTTCAGCCTTAATTCGGTTGCTGCCTTCAAACCCTAAGCACATGTTGTGCTCGAAAACGCGAAACGTTTGCAATTTTTAGCCTGGTTTCATTTTCCCACTGCTGCTGACCAGGCCAATAAACTAATGTTATTTATAAAACTATTAACATAGCAGTCATAGTGTAAAAAAGGGTAAATCGCCATTGAGACCAACGACGCCGCCACATGAACTCAAATGAAAAATCTTTGCATTCTGTTTAGGTTCACACTGACTGAGCACAACACATTATTCAGCATTCGGCCAGTAGTGGTGTTCACACCGAACAAGTTGCGACGCTAAGCTGTGGTGGTATTCATTGCTGCAAGTTAAATGTGGCTTTCAACAGCTGTGGCATGGCAAGTCAGCAGCAGCTGTCGCCGTCGCACTACATAACTGGCACCTAAACACGAAGCAGTAGAAGAAGAAAAAACTTGGCTAACTTGTTCAATGATTAGGTTGCACCTTTTTTCTTCTTTCTTGACGTTTTCTCTTCTCTCTCTCGCTAAGGTTGTATGATTGCTGATTGTATGTGTAAGCTTTTAAGCCACAAAAACCTTTGTTTAAAGCGCAGGGAACGAAAGAAAGAAAAAGCCTGTTTTGCTTTACGGCCAACTAGTGCCGCTCAAAGAGCTGGCCGGTTTTTGGTAGTTAATTAAATTTTTCCAAAAGCTGTGATAGTGTGTATCATATAGAAGAATTTGTTTATAACCAACGAATTGCTGTCATTACAAATTCGAGAGAACTATACAATAGCATAAAATAAGAAATGAGAAGGGAAACATGTTTGCGACAACATTCTTGGGATGTAAAATCGTTAGATAAATGTGTTAAGAGATTTTCATACGAAATCTAAAATATTGTTGCGATTTTGTTATCGTAATTGCAATACACATTCCGGAAATGATAGTGACGATTTAAGAAACTAGTAATCGTTTTTGAAATTTTTATGTTTCCACATTTATATACCAATTGACTAAAATTTTTTGACATTTACGAAACTAGTGTATTTTGTCGTTTTTACATTTTGAACCAATTTTGATAAATCCTTTGTTGCTACCGTTAGAATCTCGCATAATTTTCAAAATATCTGAGTTTAAAATTTTGCCATTAAGGCAATATCAATAAAATAGTATGCCTTTGTAAGTGTTAATTTGCAATAAATAGATGACGTCACTGCTTACATTTGAACGGATGCATTATTTGAATGCACCACGCAGTATTTTGTACATACATTAATAAATTCTTGAAATATATGAAATATTTGCAACTGCAATATGTGTGGATAATATTATTACAAATTACAGTTTTAATTTGTATCGATAATTTTTAACATGAAATTCGAAAAATGTAGTTAAAGTTAGAGTAGGACCGAAAATAAAAGTGGTGGAGATTTTGCTATTTTTAACGAATTTTATGGAAGTTATTGTTAAATTCAAGTTATGGTTGGTTCTTGATAAGGTGTATTATGTTCAGTTCCCTTCAATTCGTAATTTAAACTTATTGTTATTGTATTTCGAATCTGAACCAGGTTAGACCTACATTATTTAGTTAATAGATTCCTCCACTATATTTACTACCCACAGGCTATAAGTGAAATTACAGATATTTTGTTATGTCAGTTTACTTTGAAGGAATTTGTATTCCACCATATATTTCTCTCATAATGGATTAATACAAAAAACCTTAATCCACCATAAATTTGAAGATTAACAACAACATCTCGTTATTAACATGTTACCGATTTTCTTAATTCATCGTTCAGCTTTTTTACTAGTTAAATTAGTTTTGTTAGTTTGTGATAACAACTCCCATTACTTGTAATATGTACTCGTATTGTGTATTAGGGCCCTCTATCCTTTGCTCTTCGCCCAGCTGTTGAATAAGTTAGTTAAATTCTGGGCCATTTGAATATTGAGGACAAGGTCGTGCGCCGTCATCGTTTCAATTGTGTTTAGTTATGGATGTTTTTTTGTGCTACTCAAAAACCCAAACAAATGTTAATAATAATTGGTTGGTTACGCATAATTTGGAATAGGAATAACGTCGTCATTCATTTATTTGATATAGAAAGGAAATCTAATGACAATCACAGAACAATGGAATGAAAATCCCGACTGACTGTCAAAAAATGTCCATTTGAATTTGATTTTAAACCAATCCATCAACATGTGAGATGTTGGCACGACTGTTATGCAAAAAACAACTGTCACCGTCCCTTTTGTGGCATTATTAGCATACTATTATGGCCGTTATGGCGAATCACTCATGGTCAAGACCTTTGTAAATTTATAAAATTGCATTCCCCATATTAATTATCCAATTAGGTTACACATTTGTAAGTGCATAAGGAAATGCCATATAAAGCACAATATTTCGCACTGAACATACTCCAATGACAAAGAAAACACTGGAAATGTTTGTATATCAATATCGATTTTAAATCCGACAATAGATATCACTCATCGTTATTGAACAGAAAGAGAGGGCAACTAAATGCTGTTGAGGCTTATAAGGCATTTGTATATGATGTATGGTTCTTAATGATTTTTTGATGATAATATTGACTTTTATTTAATGTCACCTGATGGAAATAGGCAATATCGGAAGCCCGTGTAAGTTTTTGCGTATTATCAATACAAATGAAAGAGTTACCATAATTGGCACAGACCTTATCGATTAGATAATGAAATGGCGAAAAGGATTTTGAAATACTATAATAATAATGCATTGCATATTACACTGAACATGCACCGTCGCAAAATAATAAAAGAATGGCAAAATAAATCAACAGAAATTCGTCGAAAACCTTTCACGTTTTTTGTATTGTAATTTCCAGCAAAAGCCCTATATAAATATATAAATTGGGTTTAGAATATCGATAAGATAAGGAATGGGTTTTTTTTTCTAATTTCATAATAATAACGTACTACATACTGCACTGAACATAGTCGGTCACCGAACAATAAAGAAGAGGATTGATAAATCTAAATCTGGCATTTATGCTCTTCTTAACATAGATACAACCTTGTTTCCAGTGCTAGATGTTTTGGTTGTATAAATTTCGCATATAAGTGCATAACCCGGGGGTTACACTTTCAACAAATCGCTTGCAACCTCCAACACACTCATATTTTTTCACTAATACACTCACACATTTTCTAGTTGAACGCCGGTTGCTTGCGATTTTTCCTTTCAACTACTGTTTCAACGAATGGTTCAACCAAACAGCTGATTGCGATAAATCGTGTGGTTTGTTTGTAAAATAAAGCGCGGTTTTTTGTGAAACTTAAAAATTGTTTGGTTTATCTGAAAGTATAATTTTATAAAATGAATAAGCAAGCAGATTTATTGCATTTTATAGAGTTTTATAGAAGCCGTGAAGCGTTGTGGAATATGAATTCGCCAATATACAGGCGAAATGATTTAAAAGTGAAGGCTTATGACGATATTGCGGCCGAATGCAAAATGTCCACCGAAGATGTGAAAAAGAAATTAACGCCGATGTTACTTTTTTAATTACTTTCCTTGCCGACGACATCTTCACAAATAAAGTTGTTCAACCGGTTGCGGGTCGCCTACGTCACAGCTGTCGATTTTGTCGAATTCTGACAAGTAGTATATGTAAAAGTCGCTTCAACAAAAGTTGAAAGTGTAACCGCGGCGTAAATATTGCGATCTAGTGCAA
Organism: Philornis downsi; assembly: GCA_019455685.1. NCBI lineage: Eukaryota > Metazoa > Arthropoda > Insecta > Diptera > Muscidae > Philornis > Philornis downsi. The sequence continues at coordinate 3,074,319 of JAHXMU010000009.1, forward strand.
CGGCTAACATTAAAAATTTCACAAATGACAGTGCGTAGAAGGGAAAGATATAGATGCAGTTTGCTGCAATTTCCATAGCGGCCATTAGTTCATGTTAAGGTAGCAACCCTAAGATATACATAGAAGAGGTTGACACTCGGTACCGGATAATATCTATGAGGGATACTAAAAAGCAATTAATCTATATTTTGCAAGTTTGAGTTCTTCAAATGTGAAACATCAACAAATTTCTAAAAAAAATTGTTAAAAAACGAAATAGAGTATCTAATCGTAAAAATATCTTAATTTCTAGTCATTTTATGTTCTGCGATCTTTTTATTTTAGCAATTTTTTATAATTTTTTGTGTGTAACACTGGTGTATACACACGCGACTGGGCGCGTCATTTCCAAATAATGAATTCCTCTGTGCTTTATGATGAATATCATGATATCATATAAAAAATTTTCCACGACACTTCATAGAGACATTTTTTATACAAAAAAATGCGACAAGTTTCAACAGAAAAGACATCTTCATGTATAGCTGCATAGGTAAATGTGGAAAACTGCTTTTCAACAAAAGCCTGTTGGAATTAATTTTTTACATAGAAAGTATTGGCCTTTTTTACTTTCCTGCATCACGATGTATGAATAAATTAAATGAAATGAAATATATCTTTCAAGCAACTTTCTGCAAGCGAAAATGACTTGGACAACATTTTCCATACTAAACATTTATCTTGGAAGATAATCAACGCCTTGGAGCACATTGTTCATATAGAAACAGACTTGAAAGACATTATTATTCTAGAAAGGCTTCTATTATACATGAGAGGTTGCTACAAGATTCGTTTTCGTATGAAAAATGTCTTTCAATCCCCTCTTTGATGTAAAAAGTGTCTTCCAAGATGCATCTTTGTATAAAAAGCATCTTCAGAGATGAATTTTCATATGAAAAACGTGTTATATTTGAAAAGTGTCTTCCAGGACACTTATTTAAATTTATAACAAACACCACTAATACTCCAAAATACTGATATGTTGATGTCCTCTTTGATGTCTAAAAAATTAATAATATAAATGGAGAACGTATTTTGTGTTTATTGTCATTATGACAAATTTCAAAATGACAATATAGTTCCACTAATAAAGCATCCAATAAAGTAATTATCAGTAACTAAAATAGTTAATTTAATTTATAGGAAATCAACTACGGATTTCTTTAAATATTTCTTCTTATTATAAATCTTATTATAAATCGACCGGCCTTGGCGCAAATACACGTGACTAGCGTAGGTTCAAAACACAATGCAACCAATTATCAAAAAAATTTTTTGAGCGGCGATCACCTCAATGTGCTTGACGAGGTAGTCGAGTTATCGAAAAGTCTAGTAAATAGAATGTTTAAGCCCAATGAATGTGAGAAGCCCTCCCATATCCCATTAGAGGAATGTAAAAGGAACTTGTTTTTTTGTTGTACATATATATTATTATTTTTATAACTCTGTCATCCCTATTAGTGGCTCAGATATGTGACGCGTTATGGATTAGGTTTTATCACATGCGTACGTTACATTTATTGAAACAATTCGAACGTCAGCTATCACGCATTAATTATACTAATATGCTAGCTATTGCTGACAACGACATGTAAGCTTAAAAGGAACAACCCGAAAGACACGTGTTGATGCTTTACATATACATGTTTATTTTTTATGCAATTATGATGTGGACGTTATCCCGAGTGTCCACTGCATTCTAATTTAGTGTTTCAAGTATTTCTTTTAATTAAAAATTTCCTGGAACTTGACATAGCCGTATGATAACACAACTTTCTTAGGTTTAGAATATATCGTATAAACAAATGACGACGACATATTTTTTAAGACAATTTTCCGAGAACGAAGTAGCTTTTTTGTCACAAGAGGACTTTGCTCTTACAATTTTTCTGTTCGCAGAAATTCGCAAGAATTCGTGTTAAACAGCCAGCGTAACCAATGAATTGATAACAAAAATTAAAACAAATTATGAATCATAGTTACACTACGTAACAACAAGTTCGATGAATTAGTGATTTTTTTTAATGTCATATGATAAAGTTGAGTCAACTTTTATTGCATTTATTGTTATTTCAAGTGCAATCGAATAATTAGGCAATAAGTTATCTGGTATAGATGCAGTTGACATAGACCTGAGTACATCCTTGTGTTCGCTGAGGAAATTGTTTTAAATTATGTTACTTTCTCCTCATTAAAAGCGAACAATATTGACTTCTTAGGCAGGAATGTTGTTTGCATGTGTTATATATGCAAAATATGGCAGCAGAATTCCCTAATCATAGTTTTGTGGTCTTATAATCACGATATACACTAAGTACCTCTAAAAACTTCATAATAGGAATTTATTTGAAAGCAAAAACCTTTTTCCGAGCTTTAATTTAATTTAATTTAATTTATTTATTCAGGATTGTAATGTTAAGCCCTAAGGCCGATTTGATTAAATTACAATATTACAACGTATCTTCTCCATAATTCAATAACAAATGCATTATACAACTTTACAATACTAATGGTATAAAAAAGTTAATGTATCTTAATACCCGAAAAATATGATTTTTAATATTATTAGGAATTTTCACTACATATGTTTTCCGTCCTAAAATACGGAATTATAACATTAATTGGAATTTAGAGCTACTCCATAAAAATAAACATAAAAAGATAAGCAATAAACAATAACAACACCACAGACAAAAATGTTCAAATGCTAAACGAAATTAAAAACAAATCAAGCATTTAAAAATCGTGTAAATTTGTTTCTAGTTGGTTTTATATGACTATGTATGTGAAGCCGGTTTCATACTAGTGTCTAATTATGTAGGTGTCTATAGAATTGAGATCACTTGTAGGATTTCAGCTAACGCCAACGCTTGTCTTAAAAAGGAACAACATTCAATAAAGTGTGTCTTCAATATTTGGTTACTTGTTTAAAGTAGAATTAGAATTTTGTTTCTGATTCATAGTCTAGACAACAACTCACTTCAAACATGCGCTCATTCATTCATAGATTTCTTTCTGTTTCTTTATCGAAACACAATGAAATAGATATTTAGATTTAAGGACCTGAAACAAAAATATAGTTCCATGCAGTTCCACTTCATAGTCTGAATCAGAACTGAATCCATAACAAGTTTCGTTTCTTTCGAAAAGGCATGGCGGCTTACTGCGAAAGTTAAAAATGTTCAAATAATTTATTTTTTGCATGATACCAGGTCTTCCAAATATTTGTCAGTTTTTATGAATTACATTTGAAATAGAAACAAAACGTTTCTTAAACTGAATAAGAATCAAAATTGTTTCTAATTTCTTTTCGGATGAAAGAATCAAAATTGTTTGTCCAGAATTTCGTATCGGCGACAGTCCCTGGCCAAAATCCTTGTAAAGATTTCAGTTGTAGGCGTGCTATGTTCGTCTGCCACCGAAGTATTGTATTTCCTGGAGTGCCACTAATGTGTGAGTACCCCTTAAGAAGCTACACCAAGTTATAAAGATTGCTACACGTTCTTAGATTCAATTAAAAAACCCTCCATCAAATATACAATCTCACAATCTGTATGGAAACTAAGTCAAGGGAGGAGTAGCAGTAAGTCCAAAAAGTAACACCAGTTTTCATTTTAAGTTATGCTGGTAGTCGTATATCAAATCTCAGAAATTTGCGATTTTACAAATGTGTGATTTTGCTGAGTAAGAACATGCATTTAGTTTTGTTTATAAAATGGAATGGAATACTTAGAATATTGCAGAAGGTCATCAGTCGGAGAGAAATGTTTACAAATGGCGTCCCGGATGCCCACCAACTTTTGTTGATGAACGTCACATCTAACAAATCAGGGATTTGGCTTTCAAACCCGGCGTACCGTCATTTCGCCCAATGTTATTTCGCCCAAAAACGAAAATGACATATCGTCCAAAAAAATTCAATGTTAGTTGTTGTGCCAAAAAATCGAGATTTTGGGCGTTATAACATATTTTTTTGGGCAATATGACATTTTGCCCAGCCAACAACGGCACATGACACACCCCCCCAAAAAATAATAAAAATGACATACCACCCAAATATATGGACACATTTGTAAAAGGAATATAGGAATATTTTCTATGTAATATGTAAATAATTCATATTTATTTCACATCGTTGGTTAAAATAACAAAACGTCCTTCTTCATAGGATTATTACAAAAAACAAAAACAATAAACCTGCAACGTTTTTATGCAAAAAAAAAACCTCTTATAGAATATAATAATACAATTTATACGAATACTTGAATAGTTTCGCAGATTCTTTCTCTACAATACGGGCATTTTGTAGTGCTTTCACCGTTTTCTGCTAAAGCCCGCGGCTGCTGTAGTTGCATCCAGCATGCATTACACATTTTCAAATGCTTGCATGGTAGCACCAAGATATTTGGTGGAACATCGTGGCATATAACGCACAATGCACTTGAAATATTGCTGCTTGTGTTAAATGCAGCGTCGCCATCCTCACTGGATTCATCTTCCGAATCATAAGCGGGAGGCTCCTCAAAGATATCCCCGTTAGGTTCCATTTCGGTACAGATGTAATTCTTAGGGAAGACCAATCTGTTTATGTATGCATGTATTGTGATTTTGCCCTTTTCTAAATCGTCAATGGCATTCAAAATTTTTGCATCCTTGTCTCTACTGGTCTTCCGTTTTTTGGTTCCTCCAAAAGAACCGCCACTTTCGGTGAGGAGAGTAAAATTCCGGCTCTTTTCAAATTCTTCTTTGCTAATCGCAAGAACAAATTTAAAAAAGTTGCCGTTAGGAAGTATCAACCGTCCTAAAGCCCCATTGTATGCTTCAACCGACGAAGTTGTCCTCAAGGACTCCTTGTAAACACAGATGTTTTCAGGGCCAATCTGGTAAAAGAATAATTAGAGTACGGCTAAATATGCTAAATATAAGGCTAAATATAAATAAATAAATATTTTACAGCTAAAAAATATAAGTTATATTTATCTGGTTATCGTATTACCTAAAGGTTATCAAAAAAAACTTTCTGTAAAAGGCGCATTAAATATTTTGAAGAATATTATGCGCCTTTTACAGAAAGTTATAGAAGTTTTTGAAACGCGCGTTTCGCGACGCGGCCACCGTGTGTTGTTACCACCACCGTAAGATTACTTACCTTTCGCATTCCCTTCGAAATGTAGCATGTAGCACCATTATATGATGTAGGGTGCTATTACTGCTATTTCATTGTGGTAATATTTGAACAAAGCAATTCTTTTCGCAAATGACATATCGATCAATGTTTTTGGGCGATATGTCATTTTAGTTTGGGTCTTATGACATTGCTTTTGGACGATATGTCATTTTAGTAATTAGGGTTTTGGGCGAAATGACATATTTGGGCGATATGTCATTTTCGTTTTGGGCGAAATGACATTGGGCGAAATGACGGTACGCCTTCAAACCCGTCAATTAACAGTTAGGGACCCAGATGGTGATGTTGACATTTCAAACGGATCAGTTAAACCCAATTTAAAAGATTATTTTCCCTCAGACTCAAATCAAATCTCGATTAAAACAATAAAAAAAAATCAGTTTTTTTTAGAAAAAACCGTCTCATATAAATCTCAGAAGAGTTGATTTCTGACTACCTACCACCATATTACAAATTGCATTATTATGGGAAGTGCGCTTAGAATCTATGCTTAACGATCCGACAAAAACCGACCAATCGGGTGAAATATTGCCAAAATTGACCAAAAAGATCGCGCCAAAATCAAAAATTAGGTTATGCTGCCATTGCGGCAGGTTATTGTTCATTTTGAGTCTTCTGCGGAGCCAAACTATCAACAACATTATTTAAATTTTATGCGTCGTTTCTGTGAAGTTATCCCTAAAAAAAGAGATCGTGTTTATGAGCGGACTATTTTTGATTGTTGTGCTATGATGATATGACGTCTTTGTGAGTTTTTTCTCAAAAAATCAGCAAATGTGACTTCAGGATATTTCCTAAACTTTTTCGGTTATATGATTCGAGGTGTAGAAAAAACGTTCACAGCAATTTGTTGTATCCGTAGGGAGTACTTTTAAGGGAGCGTTTTCGTTTTCGGGTTTTTCGAAAAAATACAAATTATCCTTTTTTTGTGAACAGTAAGTAGTAAGTCGTAAAAATTAGTATAGTAAAAAGTAAAAAAGGTATTTATTTTTTAGCTTATGATAATCGAATTACAAAAAAACGCCTCTACCTTTCGTGGTTAACTTCATTTTGTGTGTTAAGCGAGAAGTCAACTATTTGTGTCTAAATGTTATCAAACGATGGGGATGAAATCAACGAGAAGAAAAACACAATGAACATAAAAATAAGAAAAGCTAAACAGTAGCGAAGCTTCTAATAATATATAAAATACAATTAATTAATTATTTCACAATAATTTGTTTTTATTCATGACAATTCGTAGCTGCTACAAGTTTGAAAAACAAAAGTGATATCAGAGTTTACTACAAAGTTGTTGCGGAAAACAAATAATTGTTGAAACAACTGATATTTACATGACCAATTCCTTTTGAATATATGAGTATCAGTGTAAGCATAAATTTGAACTAAAACTTTATCAAGTGTTACGATACATTTACAATTCACATTTAATTCAACTACAAACCCTTTATTGATAAAACAAAAAGAATGAAGTTGTCTGTTGTGATTTCTGTATATAAAATAAATTATTTTAAAAAATGTTGCATTAGTTAATGTCAAGTTTACTTTAGTCGCGATATTAAGCTTTCAAATTTATACGGTATTTTGAGCGACAACTTATTTCAGTCATAATTTTATTGTGTATCAGAAAAGTGCATCCAAATGTGATCTTTATGACTAACCTAAAAATATAACAAAATCCGTATTAGAACAGATATTCCGGAGGATAAGCTAAATTTGTTGTTCAGAATAAAATCGTGAAATATATTTTCCCATTTAATTTCAAATTGGTATACAAATTTATACTTTTTTGATATGATAGAAAACTTCAATCAAAGCCCATATTGAGTTCGTGTTCGCATATTGAGGATGAAGGATCTTAAGCCTTGCTGTAAACTGTATTTTCCCAATGAAACCACATATAAAGATTTGAAGTAAAATTTTTTCACTGAACGGTGCTTTGCCTTTTCGCGAGAAATATTTTTCAACACTGATTTATGAACTGCTCATTTATATAAACAACCGATTTCTCTCCTGCCATTTCATAACTTTTAATTTTTTGTTTCATTAGTGAAACCATAATCTCAATCACAATCTCACAATTTTTTCTGTTCTTTCGGTTTCAGTGTTGGAAAACGACAAAGAATTAACTTGTCAACATTAATGAGGAAACTTGGCGAAGCTTTAGCTAAATTTTGGCTTCCTCAAAAGATTAATGGCAATGGTGCCAAGTATTACACAACCAAATATGTTATACTAATATCAAAATTCGTTTTACGCCACTTTCTAAAATGCTGCAGGCACAAAATAATGTATTCCGTATTCCTTTTATAGTGGAGACCTTGACATTTTCATCACTAAGTCAAAATAGCTCGATATACCCTCATTGAAACTGGCAAGTTTTCTCTTTTATATCCGTGATAGGTAATGGGAATTTAACATGAATACTTTACAAATTTAATAACAACAAAGAAAATAATTTTTTGACAGTTACCAACTAATTGAATAATTCTATGTGATGTCGTTGAGCAATTTTTTTTTGCAACCAATTCTCATACCTTAAATTTTTGCTATATTTTTTCCAAGTACTTTATATAATTATTATATATAATCTAATTTATACAACACGAACATTGAATTTCCGTTTATTTAAAAAAAAAACTTAGTTAAGTGCAGTTTATGTTAGTAGCCGTAGACTGGTTCTCCCTCTCTCTGCCCTATCTTACCCTACATAAATATATTTTTTTATACAATTTCCGCATAAAAATGGACGCAGAAATAAAGAACGTAAAATAAATGAACAGAAAACAATTACAGCTCATAAATCTAGCTACAACGTACGTACGTACGTGCATAGTTAAAAACGTGAGTACAGAATTTGTTCGAATGTGTCGTCCGTCTATATACATATGCTGGTGACAGACGCGCGTTAACTCGTTAAATTAAGTCGACTTGCCGCGTCCATATTGCTATTGTGTAATTTTTTTTTTTTTTTGTATTACATTTACGATGTGATGAGTTGTTTTGTATTGTGTTATTGAGATTACGAAAACACGTTCACGTCTTATTTTCTTTTTTTCTTTCTACAATCAATTGCACGTTCTCAGGTAGGCTTTTGTTTTCTCTACATTCTTTATGGACGCATCGAATTTTCACATACATAATATTAGGTTTGAGGAAATAATTTAGTATTTATTTGTATATGAATTATTCACTTTAATGGCGGAACAAAGTAAGAATACCAAATATTTTCTTAAAAGCTCCTTTAAATTATAAATTTCTGTTAACAAAAATTCCCTAAGCGCAACTTAGCCGAACTGTTTCCGCCTTAAGTGTTAACATTTGATGCAGTTGTTTTCTTTAATTTGCTCACTTTTCAGGTGTATCTTAAAAACGAATCCTAACATTATATTCTTGCAGTGGTGTATTTTATGTGAAGGCCATATTTCCACTCTCGATTGTCTAAACGTGTAGACATCTTCTACAAGATGCTAAAGTGGAAATTGATAAATTGCATACTTGCAAAACATTTTCGCATTAAAAACCAAAACAGAAATTCCCGTACTTTACATATATAAAAATTGGTTTGCTTCAACTAATTTGTGTTTTGGGACAACTATTGCTTAATCAAACATTCAAAATCGTCAAATCAATCGTTTGCTATTATTATCATGTCTGTGTAAAACTCTTGGAACTTGGAAACGAATACGTCTTATAAAATTATAAAAAAATCTTTCAATTTTGCTATACATACTTGTTTGTGAATTTTGAACAAATCAAGTACAATTTATTAAATCAATTCAAATTTTGTTGTAGTCAAAATATTTTACGACCATACACATTTGTGTCGGGATCTCTAAAATCAACTTGCTTACAATTTGTAGCAAAATGTTTTGGCTAAATAACTTGTTCGAGATAAGTTGATAATTGGGAGAAGCTAAGAGGAACCTACTTTTCAAAAGACAACGTGTTTACATTTAAACGATGGTATTGACCTCAAATGGAATCTGTTTTCCCATATAAAACGTATGAAAATTCTACAAACCGTAGAATGTAAATGGAAATATTTACATAATACTGGGCTTTTTGAAGTGAATGTTGGATACATTTTCCCTTGTCCCGAAACATAATTAATGTCCTGATAAATTCGACGTTTGTTTCTTTATGCATCAAATATGATAACACAAACTCTGCACTCGTAAAACATCTAAAAAATAAGTTTACAATAAAGAGAAAATTAAAAGAAAAAGAGAACAATTAAATATAAAAACGAAGAAAATGTCCTGGCTTCTGGGTCGCAAATCTGAGCTCAGTTTAGAGAACAAGGTACTGTTATACAAATGTATTCTAAAACCAGTGTGGACTTATGGCATACAATTGTGGGGAACAGCCAGTACTTCAAATATTGAAATTCTTCAGAGGTACCAGTCAAAGGCCCTAAGATTAATTAGCAATGCTCCATGGTTTGTCAACAACAATAACATACACAATGATCTTGGTGTCCCAAAAATTAAAAGCGAAGTTATTAGATATAGTACTAACTACCTGAATAGACTTACTTTTCATCCGAATATCTTGGCAATTAATCTGCTTAATGATAGCGAGGAAGTACGTAGACTAAAAAGAACTCACATCCTTGACCTCCCATTTTTGTAATTAATATTAATGTAAATATTGTACTATAATTGTAACATATTGACTTACTGTTAAGTTTTGTAGAATTTAACAGCTCTGTGACTTATCTGATATTATTATAAAATTTGCTTAATGTTTATATGAAAATAGATTGCAAATAAAGAACAATAATAAAAAAAAAAAAAAAAAAAAAAAAAACAAACAATAAAGTGAATGGAACCCATCTGTTTTCTGTTTTGTATACATCGCGAAGTCAACTAAGTGGAATTCTGTTTTAGGTCTTATAAGAAATTTATCTTGACAATATATCCTTTATACACCCTACACCACATTGTGTTGTGCTGATGTTTGTAACATCCAGAAGTATCGGAATATGTACACCGACAGGCTGAGAATCATTTTTTGACCCTATAAGTACGTCTGTCTATCTTTGTGCGCATGTAGTTTTGTGGTCGATATATCGCAGTTTTAAAAACATCAGCAAGAATTAATGTACGTAATTGGTTTGGTCCAAGAGGACACTTATTAAAATTGAGAGATACCGGTTCAGCTTTTGATATAACTCCAAGGTTGGTTCTCACGCCTCTAAAAGTCGCTGTCACTATTGGAATGTGATCATATTTAATATTTGATAGTCGATTGAAACAGCGACAACTCCTGTTGAAAATGAAACATGTCCAACTTTTGATTACTTTTAGTACTACTATTTTTAGTTCAACTACCTGTATTATTTGACTGCAGCAATGACGATCTCTGTTATCTATATCAATCCATAGTTTGATATAGTTCCCATACAAATACGGTGTCTAATCTTGTTTGTATTGTTTCTAAAAGTTACAGTTTTCATTGGAATTGGAATTATTTTCATTGGATTATCTCTGCTGAAAATGAGCCATATCCATCCAGGTCTTGTTACTGCAAAAATATAACTTACTGCAGTTTACGAATTATGAATTGCCGAAGAAGAAATTAAGGTCTACCAATATTCTCCATTTTTATTCCCAGAACTAAGTTTATCAAACCTACGATTTCTGCCAAATTTGACTTAATTTGATGTAATTGCTTTTAAGATATTACACTAAGAATATATACAGATCAAATCTGTCATATGTATAGAAGGTATCAGGAGAGGTGTGGTAGCTTTGTCTTGTTTTCTCAGATTTTCCCAAGGGATATAAATCAATACAATGACAAAAACTTAGATTGCTGTACTCTAGAGATAATATTGAATTAAAAAGAAAACGCTTATTTATGTGGGAGATACCAAAAGCTGTGTGACAATTTAGTCCATTTTTATTCTTAGACCCAACTTTAACAGAAGTTAACATTTAGCTGAAACTAGTAAAACTGAATTAAAAGTATGAACCTGAAAATATGTGGATCGAATCGGCCGTTTATATCGGAGGTATCAGATTAAACGGTTAAATTTGTTTAGATTTTACCAAAAAATATGAAGCAATACGGCAAAACTATAATTTACCACATTCTTCATTATGAGTTACAGGGAATAAAATTTAATTTTGAAAAATCGATTAATTTGTATGGAAGGTACAGAAAAAGGTGAGTCAATATAGGTCATTTATAATCCATTTATATAATGATTTTTTTGCTTCGTAAAATGAAGCAGCATATCTTCGGGTGAAGATATAAAAATCTTGAAAATATACTCGAATTTTCTAAATTTGGCCATAAATAATTATGTTTACAAATTGAATCTTAGTTCTATGAAGTATTACAGCTCGTTAGGCTGCTGTCAAAATTTTGTTTCGAGCAATTAAATCACGCCTTTAAGTTGAGATTTGAAGTTGAAAAGATTTGTTTTAAATATGTGGATTTCAGTATCAGTTCATCTTATTAGTTATTGACTCGCACGAATTTTCTTTTAATACCTTAAGGCTAGATGTAGATTAAGCTTTATGTGGATTATGGCAAAATGCGTTGAAAATTATACAAAATTTTTAACCCGACTACGTTGCATTTATTTTTGCTTTACGTTTAATTTTAGTTACTTTAAGGGAAAGTAAACATGGCAATTCTTTTTTATTTAAATAACTTTAATATGGTAATGCCTTTAAAAGTAAAAACAAAACTGGGGCTTTCCGGTTGTTTTCATTGTTAGTTTTGTCCAGGTGTGATTTCAGTACTTGGTCAAAATAATAAATACATTGCTTAATTCTTTAATATTTTCGCAGTCTGCTGTAGTCTTTTTGGAAAGGCTAGTTATTTGACCGTTCTTCATCTTTATTCATAACAAAATATACAGCAGAAAAGTCAGCCATGTGTCGAAAAAGTCATTGTTTTCCGGAGGAGAGAAAAATTGTTTCAAGACTAATAAGAGAAAGTAACCAAAGTCTTCGTTCTATAGCAGAAACTATGAATTGGTCGCTATTTTTTTTTTTTTTTTTTTTTTGTACAAAATACTTTAAAGTCTAAAAAGGCCATCGAAACTCGCGGAAGAGCCAAAAAAAACCTCAAAAACAACAGATATCCGTATTGTAACACTTGCGAAGAAGGACCCGTTTGTGTCTTCAAGAGCGATTTCAGCAGAAATTGGAAATGTAATTTCATCGCGAACGGCTAGATTGGCGTTTGCAAGAAGTCATTCCAATTGGTCCACAGGAGACGGTAAAAAAAAATGGCGAAACATTTTGTGGAGCGATAAAACAAAAATTAATGTAATTTAAAACGACTGTGCCTGAAATGTTCGACGCCCTAAGGGTAAGGAATTCCGTGTTCGCTTTACAAAGAAGACGGTCAAGCACGGGGGCGGCAATATTATGGTCTGGGGTATGGTGTCGGTCCGATACATCGAATTACCGACACTATGACCAGATTCCACTACAAAGATATCTTGGAAAATACGATGGACATTCCAGCAGGATAACGATCCAAGGCATACTTCTAAGTTGGTAAAGGATTGGTTCCAAGATAATAATGTTGTCCTTCTTGAAAATCTAAATCCCCAATCGAAAATCCTTGGGGAGAGTTGAAACAAATAATTGGAAAGGAGGTTCTTAAAAAATAAGGATCAGTTATCGAATTTTGTTCAGTAGAAACCTGCAGAGAGCTTATTGCCAGCATGCCAAAAAAAAGTCGACAAAATAATTGAAAATAAAGGTGGATATACCGGCTTTTGACGAAACTCAGCCAATTTAGCAGAAAAAACTTGAGTTTTGTTGACTTTTTTGCTTTTTTTAACTAAATGTATTTATTATTTTGTCCAATGTTTTGTTGTTTTAGTATTTATTTTATTTCTAATGTTATAACAAAAGAAATTAGTATTTTTTTCTTTTAATTGAAATAATTTTATATATATATATATATATGTAATCATTTATGTAGTCTTTCCATTTTTATTTTTTAAATTTAGTTTTGCTTCTAGTTTTATGCACAAATTTCTATTTCTACACGACTCTTTTGAGGTGATTGTATCATATGAACGATAGCATCGTCGAATATGTGGTGTATTCATTTCCAAATGACAGCAATGTCAGTTTGTTTTTTAAGCGAATGAATAATGCATTGTTATTACCGTTGTTCGTTTTCCTACAATTCTTTGTCTCTCCCCATGCTTCATCTTCTTCTTTTTTTCTACATCTGCTGCGTTTTGTGCCAAGTTCTCTTTGTGAAGTGTGCGTAAAACTGACGCCGGTCGTCTCCATCATCATCTACGGCAGAATTTCAAGTTGCTGATTTTCATAACTCCGGTTTGGAGTATATATTTCACCCATCACTTTGTTGGCAGAGTTGCATCACATTTTTCCATTGCATATTCCGTCCTGTTTTAGGTGACTTAACAACAATAACAACAGAAAAACGAATGTGTGTAATACCATAAAATGATATACAATGTGGAATAGGAAGAGGTCTGCTCTGCCCAGATGATGTTTACGAGTTGGTGAGGAGACTCATATGTATATAACGATTTCTAGTTCAACTTGTTTCTCGAATTCCAGATTTGTTTTAATGAAATGCAATGCAAAGTTGTTCGCATTAAACTTGAAGTTGCAGTGGCAGCCTTTTTTGAAATCGTTTTTAGGAATTCAAATTAAATAAAGTAAATGTGCTGCTTAGTAAAAGTGGGAGAAATGATGTATGGATATGGTCGGGAAATGGGATACAAAAAAATCGGGAAATTAAGTGAAATTAAACAAAATGTTATGTTTTTTTTTGTTGACAAATAAGTTTCTGATAAGTCAAAACAAGGCATTGCTATAGTTTCCGCACTGGACAACATTATAAATATAGGATGTTTATACCACTGGAGGCAGTATTAACGAATGGACACAAAACATGTTTATGAAAGACAAAACATTTTATTGAACCAAATCGAGAATTCATTACATGGATAGCTGTGAGATTAGTCATACCGCAGAGATACGATTGTCCAGCACTTAAAAGATTTTATTCAAAATGCGGACAAAATCTTGTGTTACGAGTTTTTGGTTATTGCTTTTTCTCGATAAAAACCAGCAATGTGGGCAAACTAAACGTGATAGAGGCAGTCAGGCGACGATAACAGAACATTTAGAGAATAATGGCTTCTACTTATTGATAGTTTGTTTATTATATCACAAATTTCAGTAAGGAGGATCAGTTTATTTATAACAACCTTTGCTAATATCGACTCTATAATGAAACCGCACTTTACATAATATGTATATTATACATTTTTTAATTCTATTAAATTATAGACACCTTCGGCGAAAGTATTGAAACATCCAAATCATTAACAAACTGTTTTAGTTCAATGGGATAACTTTTAGTGTTTTGAAAGGTTAATGACTTTTTAACGAGTTTTAAGCCACATCACGTTGTGGTGGTAGCTGTAGTTTAAAGTCAGCTCGATGAATAGGTAATTTTTGTTGTTTTCTAGCAAAACTATATTTTGTTGGAAAAAAAAAAAAACAAAGAGATAACACACAATTTAAATATAATTACTAGAAGCCACACAACAACGTTGGCGCTATCTCGGGCTCCCGGCTGTAGTGTTACACAACATCATTTTTAAATGTTATTAATTGTTTTTAAATAATATTTTCAACTTTAATTTTGGTTGTTATTTTCGATTAAGTTTAGCCCAAAAAACATATATACTCGTATGTGTTAAAGGTAAATATTCGTTATTGGTAATAAAATAATGGTTACAAAACAGTAAAAAAGGGAGGAAACTTTCTCATTTCTTCAGGGACAGCGCATGTAACGAAGTTAAAAGAAGTGTATGGGGGGGGGGGGAGGATGAGTGAGAAGGTAAATTTGTAATGTCTTAAGTTGAATGGGAAACATTTTTTCTCATGCCTAAACTCTTCTGCAAAATAGTGAACATAATGCCCTTTGTATAATTTTTAGTATTTTATTCTAACATCCCCTTTCGGATGTCTGCTGCGATCAACACCATTGGTGCCCATGCAATCTTGTTTAAAATCAGCAAGCCATCAATAAATAAAAACAATCATAAAGGAGAGGAAAGTCGCCATGTCAATTCATTGATAAGTTTGAATGGTATTTTTAACATTCAAAAAGAATCAATACACCAGTCTTTTTCTTTTTTCATTGTAAACAAAAAGTAAAAGTTGTCTTAAAGCACTGTAACTTAAACACAAGTGGTTTCAGTATCACGAAATTTTTGGTATCTCCTAAAAAGAAGATCGAAATTTGTATAAGGCGACGTCCATGTTTTAGTACAACAACATTTCAACCGATATTTTATAACTCAATTGAAATCCCGGCTGGTTTTTATAAGACAAAATAGATATTTGAGACGAAACCTCATATAGCAATGTTTCGGCTTTAAACTTTTAAAATATCACTTATGGTTCCTGCAATCATCCAAAAGGTGCTATTCTTAGGCAGTCAATCGCTTGAAATCTCATTTTCCTGCTATCGTATAAAAATTACAGATGTTGGAGCAAAGTCTGAAAATATAATCTATTAAGTGTAATATGAAAGTAGTTTAAGCACTGGGTTTGTTTCGACGTAAGCGCCTTTCTCATAGTGCAAACCTTTCCTCCGAGTCATTCATATTTATTTGAAAATATAAAAACCCGCAGGGATATACACTAAGACATAATTGAAATTAAGCTTTTCCAGACATCAGTATAATGTAATGTAAATGTAATGTATAATGTATAAACTTGTCCAATCATCCAAAAAGTACGATTCTCAAGGTTCATAAAATAAGTAATCAGTTTATACAGTTTCGTCATTCCGGGTATCAGACGAATTTGTATATGGCGTTTGACGTCAGACGTTCGAGCCAAAATTTCAGAATATAATCTATTGAGCGTCATATGAATGTGACATAAGCTCGTGGTTTGTTTCGTCGCCTTTTTCATATTGTAAACATTTTTTCCCGTTTTTGGAAAAAGGGAAAAATCGCAAGAGATCTATTAATGATGATTGTCTTAGAGAAAATTGTCTTAGTAACCAATCTCTCTGTTGGGCTTTCCGAAGTTGAGCATGTGCCACCATGCTACGCAGAGATATCAAAATTTCTATCAGTCGAACAAAGTTTGTTGACTTCCGTCAAATTAAATCCACTGCAAATTTCTTCCAATTCGAAATTTCTTAAAGAGACATTTCCCTTTGCTGTTATTTGTAGTAATGTAACTACTTTCAAATCTACTTATATTTGATGTCGTAAATCTATTTTCATTCCATTTCCTTACTGTAATTTTGTTTGCTTTTGTAAAGTTTAAATTGCTAAGCCGTCTGAAGTTTATAGTCCTGCCAAGATGAGTCATCTGTAACCACCACTAACAAATTACATTTAAGCTGTACCCAAAGGGAAAGAGAATGATACCATGTGCACTCAATACTAAAATTGTCGAAGTCCTTTGCCTCTTAACCGCAAGTTTGTTTTGTGCTGTGTTGCCTTTCCTATAAACTTTGCTCGCAAGGGGTTTTGTAAACCATAATACAGTAAATTGTATACAAATGAAAAGTAGTAATAAAAAAACAGGAACTGAAAACAAAATTTATGTATAAATTTCACAAAATACCAGCTAAATAATATACGGCATTGAGAACGTGCCCAAGCAACACCGCCGTAAGTGAAGAATGTAAACGAACGAACGATTTAGTGTTTTGTTGGAGCTACGCTGAACACATAACGCTTTATCTTTAGGTCGAGCAAGGCACACAACGACGGTATTAGCAGCACTGCACAAGTGCAGCCATGGTTGTATTGGGCCAGCACTAGCAGTAAGAAGTAGATGTCGCTATATCGACGTGTTCATGGAACGTTACAACGTAACAGTAGCTGAGCAAATGTAAAATTTGTGTTATTTACGTGTTGCTCTTAGCTATGGCAAGGTATTTAGGGGGTGAGGTAGGCGAAAACATAGTTGGCAAACAGTTATCAAACTATTTCGGGGCGGAGCGAGAGTACAAAAAGTTTTTTCTATAGTTGTGGCAGTTTCGTTGTTTGTGTTTCTATCTCTCTACAATTTGTATAGGGAATTGTTGAAGCCAAACTTGTAATTTATTTTCGGCACATTTTCTTTCACGTTATTTTATTATCAATATAAAGTCAACCATGTGTAACATATTTATTTGGTTTAGATTTTATTCAATAGAAAAAACAGTCATAAATCATCACAGTTTCATAGTGAAACAATATTATCTGGTGTTATTACATAATTAAATCGACTAAACCTAGCTTATTTCAAACATAGACTAATTACAACGTAAGATATTTCAGCTCATAAAGGAAGAAGTATTGAACATTTTCTAAGATTTATTGATTTGCTTACTGCCATGGTATACGTCTCAGTAAACGTGTATCATCTATATCACGCTCTGCTATGCAGTCAAAGATTTTCTAAGGTATACCAAGAAAATTGGCAAGAATTGATTGAGTACGTTGTGTTAAGAAGACTGGATGGAAATAGTTTTGTTGAGAAGATCCGATAGAAAACTTTCTTTTTGAATGAATTGACCAAATTCGGTCAATCTGTTGCCAAGAATCGAGCGGAATAGTTCTGTTTCAACGGGGATTTCAGTCGAATCCTTCTTTTGTGAAGAATAGGTCGAAATGGTTCTATTGAAAAATCCCGATGGAAATCGTTCTGTTTGGAAAGAATAATGCTAACCTATTATTTCTTGGGACCAATCCAACAAAATATAGCGAAATTGTTCATTCTGTCGTAAAGAACCGACCGCAGTGATTCTGTTGGGAAGAATAGAACTATTTTTTTTTTTTTTTTTGGGAATAATCAACAGTGTACATAAATCGATCAAACAGTGGGAAAGAAAAAGTATAGAAATTGGAAGAATTGATCGAAATAATTTTGTTTGGAAAAATCCATCAAAATTGTTGCGTTGGGAAGCATCGACTGAACTATTTCTATTGGGTGGAATCGAACAACATTTGTTGGAAAGAACCGACGAAAGTCAGTCAATAAGAAAAGATCGAAATCTTCCGGTTGGCAACAATCAAAAAAGAAAGGACCGAAGTTGTTCTGTTGAGAAAAATGTAATATCAAATCTGTTAGTAAGAATGGACTATAACCATTCTGTGGAGAATGTGTCGAAATTATTATTCAAAATAGACCACCGCAATCGTTCTGTTAGGAAGAATCTGAGGAAAAATGCAGTTCGGGGGAATTGGATGGAACCATTCTCATGGTTCGAGGATCGATCGAAACAGTGATATAGGCCAGATTCAGACGAGGTTACTCAACCTAATTCTGTATGAATATAAAGAAACATTCGAAATCTTTGCATCGGGAACAAGTGATATGAAACGTTAAAGTGTAAGAAAGGGATCAAAACAGTCCTCTGTGGATGAAGTGGCTGAGTAAAAACGATGAATAGAAACAAAAAAAAAACGTTCGGTTAGGAACGTTTCTTTGTCATGGAAAGAATCAATCGAAATCGTTTTGTAGGGATTTAAAAAATCAGTACTAAACTTACTGAAAGTTTTCTTTGTAATAGCAAATAATTTTAGCAGTAAACTTTGTCTTAATTAAAAACAAAGTCCCATTTTATATGAATGGAGTTGTGCCGGGACTCTAATACATTTTTCTCATTCAGAATCGTCCGAGAGCAAATATAAATATATATTTATTTGATAGATATTTTCTTTTCAATTCTTTCTTTTCAATTTCAATGTTTCTAATGGTTTTTTTATTATTATATACAATTATTTGATTCATTGTAGCTTCGAAAAGGCAATTCCTAAAGCTTTGGTTAATTACATGCCACATACCCCTGAACGATGCCCCAAGTGTGGCAATGTAGCCATGAGAACATGTCATACTCATGACAGGCGACTTCTTCTATTCACTGAAATTGTGATCTTGCCGAGGTCTCTTCACTTGCCTCGCCCTGCCACGACGCGATGTGAACAACAAGAATTAAAAATCTCCATATCACTTGAATTCGATACACTGAACTGGGTTGGTGGTCTGGCCTTGCATTGTTTGTAAAATGATTGTGATTCGCACTTTTCAGCAAACAAAATAAAAACCTACTGAGTATAATTTTGGTAGCAAAGAGTTGGTTACTTTTATGGCATGTAGTTGTCAAATATGTTTGTTTGAGGAGTCTTTTATATTCCAAGATCACTTGACAAGTTTATTCAAAGTTTAATGATCTTAAGCGATGGGAAAGGACGGTGCAAACTAAGAACGCTGTACACTCTAGCGATATTCTTAATATACCTTGAGCGACAAGTTAAGCAAAAAACGTACAAACGCTTTTTTTAAGTTAATTTCATTGTCATTAATTTGCACAAGTGTTCTTAGACTTTTGACCACATATCACTAGTCAGACACACATATGCCAAATCTTGCCCTTGTTTTAATGATCCAGCCACCACTTTATGTGAAATCGTGACCATTAATGACAAGGAGTCTTAGGTTGAGTTTAGTGTGGCAACGCCCAGAATTTGATTTAATTGAAATCCACTTTGACTTTAAAAGTTGTTTAATTGAATTGTTGCGCGAAGTTAGTAGTCACATTTCTAGTTTTGCAATTTTTATTAATAAATAACATGCTTAGTTGTTTAGAGTTAACTATGGAGAATTCTTGCACATAAGTAAGTAAACGTCATGTTAAGATTCTTAAGGCAAGGTCGTCTACAGGTGCAATGTCTAATGACTTTATTCAAACCAGCACTCCCTTGAGATTTTTCTTCTAGAACCAGCTTTGGTTTAAATAAACATTGTGGTTATATTCTGAGCAGTATTTGCACTATGCTGCAAACATTGACAAATTGAAGCGTGGGGAAATGGGACTAAAAACTTGCCTGAACTTAATAAAGTTTAATTTTTTCCACAGGAGATGTTTTAAAATCAATCAAAAATAATATATAAAAGTAACTTTGCTCCATTTTGTAAACATATAGTAGTAAAGTATCAAATGGTACATTACGCTACTTTAGTACTAGCGTAGTAGTTTGCATACTGATTTGCCGGATCTGTTATAATAGTTGTGAAGGTTTCCTGTACGGTTCTTGTTGTGTTTGTCCCGATTGTTTCTTTGTCGAATTTATGAGCGATGTTAGTTAGTAGCTCTAATTTTTTCATTTTCACAAAAAACACTTGAACTGAAAAGATCAAAGAATATTCCATTCAGCAGCTGGTTTTCACATGGGAAATGATCTGTTGGGTGGAACAGATTCGCTTACGATTTCCTAGTTTAGCAAGCAGTTTGAATTTAGTGTAATCTCATTAAAGCTGATGCTAAGTTTCGTCACAAATGTTATTATTATTTTTTTTATCAAATAAATTTCTCTTCCGCATTGTCATTTTGAAATTTTCAACGTTTGCGGCAGCGTTATTCCGCAACATTTATGTAATTGTGTATGAAATTCATACAACAAAAGTATTCCGGTCGCAGTCAAGTTCTTATTTAGATAGTACGGTTACATCTGAGTTAAGGCTTTAAGGCAAAAGTATTGGGTATTTAAGTACTAAACACTCAATACTGTATACTTTTCTGGATACTCAATATTGAAAAACAAAACTTGACACTTTATGAGAAATACAGCGTTGTTTGTATTCTTCGGAAGCACGTTGAACTCCAGAATTGTTCAAAGTACCAGGTGTAGAGTACAAAGAGACCAAGAGAACAATATTAGCTTATTCGTTTACTGCTTTAATTGCTTTAACTTTCGGTTCAGAGAGGTGGTAAAAATTGCCAAGATTCTCTGAACGGATAATTTTCCACAAAGCTACAGTTCACAACCCAAACTGAGAACATGTCATCTAAGTTTTACGGATCAGAAACTAAGTTATTTGTTTTTTCATATGATTTTTTTTTTTTTTTTTGTTAAGTCTTTGTTATCTAACCTTTGTTAAGTTTAAAATCTCTGCATAGTATTCGTCGAAAATTTATATAATGCGTATAATGTTTCATCAAATTGTTTTGTCCAATTGAACCTTTTGTCAAATAATTCAATAATTAATTAAATTTTAAGAAAGTCTTAAACAAATTTAAATAAGAGTTTATAATAAGCACCTCTGCACTAAATTCCAGTTGGCACATTTGACAAAGCCCCATTTTACAAATTTAGACAATTGCAAAAACATTGTTGAAATGGGCCCAAATGTAGATATTTTTCGATAAATGTTTCCACAAATGCTTTATCAAACTAAGAGTTTTTCAAATAACTTGAAGAATAGTAAAGAAAGTTGAATAACTCAAACTCAGAGAGCGATAAAATAATCCTTTACCATACAGTTCTGAATAGCTCCCACTGTTTTCAAAAATTTTAGATTGCTCCGCTATCTGATGAGTTCTGTATATTTGTCATTCAGTACCTTATAAATATACCTGAACAAGTAATATCTTAAGGCATATCTCAAACATAATTTACAGAAACTTTACTAAATTGTGATCTTTATAAAAAGTCTCTTTTGAAAGTTGAATATCTACAAATTACATTTTAATTTCAGAATTATGGTAGCTTAGAACGAAACTTAAATATAATTTTATATGCTATTTTTCAAATTTCGTTGTAGTATATCTCGTTATAGTATATCTCTGATTTTAAAGAATTTAAACGCTTTACTATACTTAATTATAATCAGCGCATTTGTTACCACTCTAAAAACAGTAGTGACGGATTCCGACTTTAGAAGTTGGTAAAAGCTCCGTTTTTTCGAGCTTTGAAATATTGTATCTCAGAAACTAAAACTGTCTCTTGGAAAAAGATCATAATAATTGTGTTGGGTAAGATCCATTTCTAAATCACGGACGAAAAACTGGTTTTGGGCGGAATTCTCTTAGTGGTGCCAGTTTTTAGGTGTATTATTAATTACATTTTAATTTTAAAATTAGGCCTGTTTTCCAAATATTATTGCAGTATAAGCTGTAGAAAATTTAAAAAAAAACTTACAACGATTTTACAAAAGCTCTACTAGATTTATTTATATTCAGTGCATTTATTCCCACTCCAAAAAAGCAATACTATACTAATGCTGCAGCCTTCTAAAGAGGTTAAAAGCAAGATTTCTGAACATGATATAATCTCAGAAACGAATAAAGCCAACTCAGAAAAACTGTAACTAAAACTGAGTTAACTCATAACTGAATTAGCCAAAATCCATCCCATTGCTAGTAAATAAAAAATAAAAAAAAAACCAAAAAGTTGCGGTCAGTGGTGTTAATGTCTTACTTCAAATTAAATAAAATAGTTTTTTTTTTAAACGATGGTGTTTATTTATTTATTTTTTTTACATACGTCACTAGACTTCATGTTATCTCATTGCTTGGTTTAATGCATAAAAATACAATTAAATTTTAATTTTTTTCTATGCTCACATTCAATAACAATGGTAACTTTTACAGTCGACTGTAGTTAGCAAAAATTTAACCTTTTCGAACTTTTATTTCAGAAGCGAAAGCCAGCTTAGAAAAACTGCTACCTGGTTAAATATCACCATAATTGAGTTAGTCAAAATCCATCTCAAATCGCTGCAGAAAATCAGTTTTGCTAGAATTTCCTGCTGCCGGTGGTGTCAATGTTCTTCTAAATAAACAAAAACCGTATTTTGCAAAATGATATTGTCAATACGTAGTAATCACTAGGGTCGACTTTTACCCCTTCGTGTGGGTCTTTTTTCATTGTTTTGGTTTAATGCATAACAAGACAATTAATTAAATTGTTTTGCTCTGTGCGCGTTTTTCTTCTTCTTTGTTTTCATTTCATTTCAGTCACAGTCATTCATTCACTCATTTATTTTCTTTCACTTACTCCCATCAGCAATAAGTATTTCCGACTAGAGCTGACTTGGGAAGGATGATGTCAAGATCGTTTGAGTACCAAGTTTAAATTAATCCACTTGTTGTATGCCACCGCATGAACTCGAACTTGACTCTGTTGTTTTCTCGTAAATGACCTTGTTTTTGTGAAGAAAATTCTTAAGAATTAATTTATTATAGTTTATTTGTGTTTGTTTATTTTTACAACTAATGAACAACTTTCTTTTTTATAATTTTCTTCGTATTTTCTTCTTTAGCCAAATGAATCTGGTTTTGTATTACTGGGTGATCTCTCTGTGGAAACATCGACTGATATGGATTATGATGACTTTTCAATGTGTCCACCCTCTCCATGTGATGTTGAATTTGTAAATGCAAATATTGTGATTGATGGTAAATCCAGTATTCGACAAAAATCCAAAGATGCAACGGTAAGTGAAACTAATTTCTTTTCTT
>JAHXMU010000009.1:3112827-3165313 GCA_019455685.1 Philornis downsi
TCCATGGCGACTAAATTTCCAGGAAGCGGCGCAGCGAACAACATATCCCCCCGCCACCCCGCGCCGCGCGTTACCGAGAAATTGAAGATTTAAACCGCCAACACTCTTATGGCCCACCCTGTATATGATTAAAAAGAAAGCTATTGGGACGATTTTTCTCCAGACTTGACACTTTAGCACTAGAGCGATCTAAGAGCGCGAATGTAATATTTACAAGGACACAGAATATGGTAAGATTCAAAGCAAATATGATGTGCGTCATGATTTTTGATTAGAATCTCATCTCCTTTTTCACATTTGCTAATGATTCGAATCGAATCTGAACAGAGCCAAGCCCAAAGCTAATCATATGTTTTGTACTTATACATTTGTATACATCCTAATTATCTTGATTTTTATAGCTGTCACTACTACTTCTATTGTCACTGAAACTGCGCCATCTCTTTGTAGAGATAGCCATGAACAAACTTGTGCCTCTCCTACATCAAGTTGTTGTACTACATCCTGCTATCAAAAAATTTCAAATTGTTCGGTTACTTTGAAATCTTTTAGAGACATTATCAAAGCATGTTCATCGCCATTTCGTAAATTAACCAAACATTTCAACATCAGGTTCGTTGAAAATCCACAGAGATCAGTTGTGAATTTCCAATTTAGATTCCCCGTCACATCACTTGAGGAATTTCCGTTCCGTTTCTTTATGGATTGCTAATAATCATGTTCAATCATCTGAAGCATTCACCAAAAATATAAATCCTGTTGCAATTGACGGATTAGGGTTGAAAAATTTATATTAAATACCAAATGAGTCAGAGTCTTTGTATACAGTATATATTTCCAATACGCTGAGAATGCAATATCTATTCTATTAAAAGCATGACCTTTGTTACGTCTCGAGTAAAAAGTAACGCAGTCTTATATATGTTGAAGCTTTAGTTTCAGTGGTCTCCGATATAAGTAGACTTTTGTATCTGTATTGCGGAGTTTTTAGTCTCGCCTGTGCTCAAGCCCCAGTCTTAGATACGCTGGGAACTTAAACTCAGATATACCAAAGTTATAGATGCATTTGCACTGAGAAATTAGTCTTAACTATACTGAAGAAGCTGACTTCAGCCTGACTTCAGATGCTAATGCTAAGATTAAAATTTCATCTAATCCGCGACCATTTTTGAAACAATTCTTTTACGGAGAATCTAGCTTCAGTTATACAGTTACTCTGGAGTCAGCTATACTGGAATATTAGCTACATCAATTCTGACATTAAATTTTCAGGCGTACGGGAGTTATAGTCTGAACTATATAACTATAATGTAGGAAAGGTATACAATTACTGAATTAGGAAACTATAAAATTATAAACTTACAAATTTGTAAAATTATAAATTTATTATGGAAGCTTTAATATTCAAAAATTGGAGTTCAGTTTTGAAGTTAGGATTTTTTCCACAAAATACCAAAGGCTGACATTAATTATCTTCAATACATGGCCTTTAGGTACTAAGAGACTAGACGTTCTAATTTTCTCGTTTATTAATCAGCGTACATATAGGTAAAACCTGTTCCCATTTGGTTCGTACATTCTCTCCCGTCCTTATTGTCTGGCCCAGCATTTCTCAATCGACCTTCAACATCACCAGCAATCATTTAACATTTCACCTATGGTCCTATGCCAAGGTAGCACATCACTTAAAGGTCAATCAGCAAATCCTCCCGGTGTTCAAAGTTGTACATTCAGAACCTTCATGCCCCCTTGATATCCAAAATAAAATCTTCTCAAATCGTTTAAAATGTTGATGATGCAAACGAAAACCCAACAATACCAATCACATTTTTACAGATTACCCAGACTTAGGGAAGGCTACACAATTAACAGTGATGGCGATCGCTACAGACAACAACAATCCCATCGCATTAACAGAAAACAACAATCTGGCAGCTCAGAATCACAACAGCAGCAATGCGAACACATTGACAGAAAACAGCACTCTGCTATTAAGCCATCAACACAACATCAACATATTGAACAACAACAGCAACGCAATTACCACTTTGCCAAAACCCTTGGCAACACAAAAATCGCGAAAAGGTTTAAATCTTCCCTTGCTGGAGCAACAGCAACTACAGACACAGCCGAAGTCGTTGCTGAAACCGCCACTGCCAGTGAAGCGTTGCCAGAGAATAACTCAGAGACCGTTATATTCAAAAGCAAACCAAAATGTCAAGCAGGAAAGCTCAAGAGATTCGAATATTCTGGCGCCATCACAGAAAGAGGTATTGGTTGTACAACCGCCATTAGAACCTGTACCACATCCGCAACCATCTGAGTACTGTACGGTGAAGACTCCAGATCCGAATGGGAATGTGGTTGCCAACGCAACTAAGCTATATCAAAATGAAAAATTAAAAAAGTCGGAGCTGATAACAAATGAAACTTCGAAATCACGTAAAATGCCAGTTGTTTTAAATAAGCCCCAGTACGCGTGTTTCTTGCAACAATCTTCCAATCCGAAACAGACCTATATATCGTCCATCCAACGTTCGCGTTCCAATGAGTTCGAAAAATCATTTTGTGGGTCCAACATAGTGTCTACATCTGTATTTCGTTCAAACTCTTTGAGAAATATAGAGACGCATGTTCCTTCCCGAGCTATGACTAATGCCACGCCCACTACCACTGTCGTAAAGTCTCTTTATTATGCAACCGATGTAAATTCAACTGGATATCTTATCAAATGTGATGCTAATAATCCTGCTAATAACCTTTGCACTACCGACGCTTTAAAAAAAAAATCCCTAAATAATTTGAATGACGATTTAACAGAAAACACCAGCAAACGGACGGACAATTTAAAGATTTCTATTAGAAAAGACCATAGGGTAACAGAGACGTATGACAAGGCACAGGAATCCCAAAAGTTGACCATGAATCGAACTGAAAATGTGACAGGCAATTCTATTGAAAAGGCAGAGCAGAATATTGGGAGTCAACAGTTAGCAAACTGGAATGCAGTGGGCTCTGAATCTATTACCTTGGCGGAAAATAATAATGAGAACCAAAAGTTTTCAAGTTCGAAAGCTGAAACAACGGAGACTTTTAAACCATGTACAGTTGGTAACATTAACTTAATAGAAGAAGCCACTTTGGAAGAAAATTGTTATGTCGCAGCTCTTATAAAAAATGTATCTGATTATTACCCCGAAATGAAGGAAGATATACAAATCACACAGGTCAATTTATGTCCTAAAGTTGATTTAGCAAATTGTTCAAATCAGTTAACAAATAATTCGGTTAAATCACAAATATCGTATTCAAGCTCAGACTTAACAGAATGTATAGGCAACATTGAGGCAACTACTACGCTTTCACTTCCAAATCTAACAAAAATTTCCACCAATGTTAACGAAGCAATGTCTTCTAGTGAAACTGTAAGATCGCAAACGTCGTGTTCATCCATAAATTTAACAGAATGTTTAGATAATATGAAAACAAGTACAGCTCTATCATTACCAAATTTAACACAAACTTTGTCAACAACACTTGAAACTAGCTCTCCGGTGCATATGTCATATTTAAATTCAGATTTAACGGAATATACTGTTAATATAACAGAGCATATGACTTTGTCGTTGCCGAACTTGACACAAAATATGAATGTTTTAAATGAGAAATTTGCAGAACAATCCTTTAATGAATCCAATAATGATATAGAATCCCAGAACGTAGAAGTCAAGGAAAAATTATCAGATAATGCTGTTGAACTAACAGAAAGTATAAACAGAACAGTTGTCAAGCAAGAATTTTGTATAGGTGACGATGACCCACGTTTCGTAGATGGCGGATCTTCTGTAGATTCAACAGAATTAACAGCAGCAGTAATTGATTTAGAAAAAGTTTCCGCTAATATAATCGAAGAGTCTGAAAAAATTAACATTGAAATTATCGGAGTATCCCCAATAAATTCAAAGAAACCGTTTCGAAAAGAGGTAACAGGAACTGAAAACGAAAATTTAGCAAATCAATTGACAGTGGTAAATGAAGAATTTAATGTAGCAAAAGAACCTGAAAATGTTATCATTAACAGACAGTCAGATCCTTTAATAGATAACTTCCATCTGAAGAAAAATTTAACAAAAAATTCTGTTGATACAACGAGTGTTGTAGATAACTTAACACAACGTTCGTTAGCCAACGCAATTAAAACGACAAATTCTGCAATTTGCGGCAATTTAACAGATAATTATGGTAATATAACAATAAATATTATCGCTAATTCAACCCAACAATCTACGGCAACGTTAACAGATTCTTCATATTCTTCAAATGATATAACAAAAAATTCAGTTAATGCAAACAGAAATGTTACTGCTAGTCTAACACAACAGCCTGTGGTAGACATAAATAATTGTTCGCCTTCTGTGGACGATTTAACAGAAGCATATCCTGTACAAGATACAATTGAAAATTATGTTAATGCAAAAATAAATGTTACTGATAACCTAAATGAACAATCTGAGGCAAATTTAAAAGAAACTTTAGAGAGTTTTTCAAAAAATTCGACTAACAAAACAAAAGATGCCAAAAATGATAATAATATTGACATAGACTTAAAAGATTCTTTTCAACCATTAAACAATAATGCTGTGAGCTTGACAGAGAGTAATGCAATTGCTGCGAATATGACTCACAATGTTGACTTAAGTGATTTAACAGAATTATGTGATGAGACAACTGAATTGGCAAATACTGTTAGCTTAACAGAAGATTTGACATTACGTCAATCGAACGGATTAAGTAGGTTGCAAGTTTCTATGGATCCGCTAGAAGTATATTTTACAGAACCGTTGATAAACGAAGAACACTATGATGGATATCAAAATACCCAAGAACCTTTAAATAAACCTGAAGTGAGTGAAAATGTTAAGACTTCTGAAATTTCTAATAGATTAGTTAAGATTTGCCAAGCTAAAGAAAAATATGATGAAGAGGAAGATACTTGTGATTTGGTAATTAATGAACTTTCTAGGGAATATAATGTAAATCAAGAATTTTCACAAATTGGCTATCGGAATCGGCATAAAGTTGCAGATAATCTTAAGACCACAACATCTAATATAGATATCGAAAATGAAAACGAAATTACGGCTTCAAAACTCGAACTCATGAGGGAATCAGTTGCTACAGAAAATTGTAGGAATTCATTAGGATTTCCGCCAAAATCTTTGGAAATTATAGAAAATTTTACAGTGCGAAGCAATTCCGAAATTGTTGAATTATCGAAAGATATTTCTAAAAATGTCACGAATTCTATATATCTCGAAAATATTAAAACTGCGACGTTAGCAAAAGAAATTTCGAGAGAAAATGTAGAAACCCTACCAGCGAATCAACCCATAAATATATCGGAAACTGAACATAAGGCTATTGATTTAACTAATGTTACCATTAAAAAGGCAGGTGACCAAGCCAAACCATTTGTCATTGAAAAAGTTCCCGATATTCCCTCAAAATCTAGCAAAAGTTTCCAACTCCGGCCAATCAATAAATTCTGTCATTTAGGCAATGCCACATCAAAAGAGGTTGCCACATTTTTATATCATCGTGCAAAATTTACAGAGGCTCCAACCAAATCTAAACTTAAAGCCAATAATAAAAGTATGAGTGAAGTTCCCACCTATACCTGTTATCGTACGGGTCATAAGTGTAATCGACAAATATCGTCATCATTTAGAGAGGCATTGACAATGTATGAAAGTTACGATGCAAATGCAAATAAGTCGGTAGGCTATAAAAAAGTAAGTGGTGTACAGAAGTGTACTAGTTTCACAGAAAGTCCCCAACAAATTGAAACCAATTCGGGAACTTTTAATCTCCCTGAAGTAAATCAGAGTTTGAGGAATGAACTATCGCCAGATTTTAAATTATCAACAGACTCAACCTATCACTCTTTGAGTGATAACTCACTAGAATATTATGACACATTACCTATGGATGACAGCAGAAATGGCAACAACAACACTCAATTGTATGATGTATCAACATCTTTGGATATCAAACATCCAACAACGAGCTTTTTTAATACCAGTCCTCGACCTTTTAGAAAAATGGGTGAAATAAGTGGAAAAAGTCCTATGGTTGTTAAATCTAAAAATGTTTCCATGCTTTCAACAAATCGCTCTCCTACATTTTTTACTCCCATGATCACAAAATTTTCGCATGAGCCCACCAAAGTTTCTGAACCTGGCTTGATCGGCGAACTTGCAATGGATTATACGCTCAATTCTGCTATTTCCAAGAAAGCCCCAATAGTTTCTCCAAAGCCCAAGACTTTGAACAAAATATCATTTGGACACGGGGCTGGTTTACAGCCTTTTACTTCTGTTGCCTCTGTTACTACTGCTGCAGGTACTAATGTAAATTTTCCTGCAATTTCGACGGGAGCTCCAGATGGTTTAATTGAACCCTCGACCGAATT
Source organism: Philornis downsi (assembly GCA_019455685.1). NCBI lineage: Eukaryota > Metazoa > Arthropoda > Insecta > Diptera > Muscidae > Philornis > Philornis downsi. Next base: position 3,119,300 of record JAHXMU010000009.1, read on the forward strand.
ATTAACCGTTTTGGATCAAGCATCGGATGACTTACCTAATAAATCTGCAACTACAACTTCAGTGTTCTTTACTTCTAAAACTAACTCCTTACAAGTCAGTGATCAATTTCGAGCAGGCGCAACAAATGTTTCGGTCGAAATACCAGTTCGTAAACCAACTGAAGAACATTTCAGAGCCAATGAGATAGGTAAAAACAATTCCACTGCCCAGACATCATCCAAATTACCTATTTATCAAGTGCCAACTGGGTCTAAAAAATCGTTCACATCCCAACCAATTACTTCAAACGTCTCTTCAATCAGGGACAGTTTTCAGTCACGCTGTAAACCTACAGTACCCAAAAAAATCTCAGAACCCAAACCTATCTCTATAAAAGTTTCGCCCTCATCATTTCCACCGGAAATGAAAGTATCTCCGATGGAAACTTTTAAAGTCTCTTCGGTAGGCTCGAAAGAATTTATTTCCAATAAATCCATCATAAGTTTCAAGTCTTATCCTACTGGTTCTTCTTCAGTGCCCAATATTTCTCCACTATCATCAAACAGGATTTCGGACACTTTCCATTGGGAATCAAATCCTTCGGATGTGTCTGCAACTTTTAGTTCTGAGTCATATTTCCAGAAGTCTTCACCACCATTTAAACCCTTTAATCCTAATGCTATTGCTTCAAAAGCATCAAGTATGGTAAATTCCGAAATCGATGAGAATACTTTTACGGACAACAAAGCAGCTTCCAGCAATATATCAGGTGATTTGGAATCCTATCCGTTCAAAAATTTGGAATCATTTCCAATGAATTCGGTAACTTTCAACATAGCGCCTACTAGATGGAATCAAACTTATTCTGCTTCGGCGGAGACTAAGACAATATCCCGAAAATTGTCGACTGAGCTACCAGTTGATTTGAAATCTCCTGCATTTGCTGGGATTTCTCCTTACCAAAGCGATGATCATGCATCGACTGCACCATCTTTTGAATGTGATATGATTTTGCAAAGATCGAAACCAGTATCTCCCAAAGTTTCAGTTAAGCTTCCAATGCAGCCAAAATCTCCTCCCATTGATGGCTTTGAGCCCTTCGCATCTGACCTGGCAATTCCTGGGTGGCTTTCTGCGAAACCAAATCCTATATCATCAAAGAAATCAGGACAACTTCCACTTGATTTGAAAAATCCAATCATTGGGAGCTTTACCGCCTCTGCTATTGATTCAGAACGACCTTTACCACCTACGGTATCGTCATCTTATTTAAACTCATCTTCCATTAAGGGCAATAATCGTCATTCTTATGATATTGTGAAGTCTCGTTCCGATTTAGCTTCTTGCGAAGATGAGCCTCCTGCTTTTAAAGTTTCAGCTAATCTTCCAATTGGCTTAAATACTTCATTCGCTAATTTTATGACCTCTTTGAATGATTGCAAAAAGACAGTCAGCTCCTACACTTCATTATCTATTAGTGCTCCTATTAACGCCCTCAACACTATGGGTATGCAGACAAAACGTACAACATCACTACCGCCTCCTACACATTCGGTTAAGGTCACTCCTTCGGCATCTTTTAATACCACTAGAAATGTTACAGCATTTGCTACTAGTACTAACAATCTTAATCGCCCGGTGGAGGATTCTTCAAAATCATTGGAATTTCTAAAAACTTCAATTTCTTGTTCTTCCACTACATTTTCTTCTACTTCTTGTACTTCTTCTACTACTCCATCATGTTCTACTACTCGTTTCTGTACCTCTACCACCATCACCACCAATTCTACGAACAAAGTACATGCAACATCCCAACGTATGCCACAGCGCGATGGGTTACGTTGTGCAATTCCACCAAAAGTTATGCCTCGATGTATTTTTGTCACACCACAACCATCACCACCACCCAGTCAAAAGACTTTCAATAACACCGCAATCAACCGCACCACTAAGACTATGACGGCGACTTCCATCACTAGCAACTCCCTCTCTTCTTCTTCATCATCTTATACTTCTAAATCCAGCAATAGTCTTAAAGCTTCTTCAGCTTCTTCTTCTTATATTACTACAAATACTACTACTACCTCTTCCACTACTTCTGCTCTATGTGCTCCACCGCTGCGTAGACGTGTACCCGGCAATACGTTGTATTATGTTTGAAAGGAAAAAACAGAAAGAAAAGAATCCAGCAAGCGATATCAATCACCTATATATAAATACATTCCTGTTACGCCTATATGTACTCTATATGTTTTTCTACACTGTCTATATACTACCCAACTACCTAACTACCTACCCACTATATATGTATACATGTTCTTGAGTGTGTATACTTCTTCTTTGATCTACTATATGTATGTATAATTTAATTCAATTTACTTTAGGAATTTGTTTAAGTTAAATAAAAGTATTTATTGTAAATCATGCAATCAATTGATTAAAGCTTGCAATGCTTAAAAATATGCTTGCTATTTAACTGTTTAAAATAAACATTTTAGAAGTAGTTGCTAGCTAAGGGGTAGAGGATAGGTTTTTAAGTCACTTCGTTGGGCTTAGGGTAACGCACTTAAAAATAGACTTTGTTAGCAATTTTATTTGAAACACATTATCAGTTAAAAGATCACTACTGTTACTATACACCGTTAAAGACTGTCAACTAACTGGCTATCCAATCAGCTGTTTGATTCGCGAAGTTAGTAGCCGATAACGGTAAAGCTGTAAAACCATGGAGTGCAATCGATATTCAAAATAATATTATAATACTTTACCAAAAAAAGAAAAAAAAAATGGTGTTTGGTTTACACTAAATAGATACTGACAAAACTTTGGTCGCAAAACCATTAAATTTTCTCAAAAACTGTTTCTAAACACATGTTCATCAAGCAAGAGGTGTACAAAACGAAAATAAGGAATTTGGCTGAATTGAATCTGTCTATCAAAACAATAATTGATGCTATCCCGATTTCAACCATTCACGCGGCAATAAATAATTTTCCGATCAGGTGTCACATATCCATGAATGAGCATGGATATCATATACGGTCTATCATCTTCAAAACCAATTGGTTATAACATATAAAATATAGAATTTTCTATTCAATAAAAAAAAAAAAAAATAAATGAAACACGTCGATCAAAAAAGTTATTTGAATTCATATTTGTTTGATATATTTACAGAATGACTTTGATTTTGTTTAGCAAAACTTGCAGACATTTAAACAAAACGCTTCTTGGCCACGGTTTTTCCTAATCACATACAGTTCTTCACAAACTTCTTTATATTGCAGTCTAGTTCTGAATTTTGTGAACTTTTTGCCATCCAACACTCAATTCTGAATTTTACATGTATTTAAGTATAGTTTGACAAATCAAGAAACCAGTATCTATCAACTGGAAATGTATAGGTATTCATATTAAAATTCAAAAGTGTGCATATTTTATACTTCTTTGTAACAGCTATCCATAATCACACACTTTGATCAAGTAATTGAAATCTTAACTTATCCACGAAAATATTGTATTTAAATCTTCACGAACTTTTTCATGTTGCATTCGAGTTCTAGTCTTTTGTAAACTTTTTCCCACCCAATATCTGATTCTGAATTCTGCATGTACTTAAGTCTAGTCGACGAAATCAAGAAACGAGATGAACTAAAAAAGTATTGAGTATTAGTATTCAAAATTTTGGATATTTTACACTTAATTGTGATACTTTTCCTATTCATGCATTTTGGCCATGTAATTGGAGTCTTGTATTCCCAGGAAGAAGTTTTATTTAAATCTTCTTTATGGACCTTTTTTTATCTGCTTCCCCATCTTGCATGTCTTTAAGACTCGTTCAAAAAATTAAATCGCTGCCTGCATAAACAACGTTTAAATAATTATGCTATCAGATTTGGCCATAATCTACTTAATTTAGTTAAAATCTCCACTACTTTATTTATGCTGCCCTCTACTTCTGGATTTTGAAAATTTTTTCCAAAATTTTCCAAGATTGTAAATATTAACTGATTTATAATCTGACTAGTTTAGTCAAACAATAATATGGTACTGCAATGACTATAATCTGTATTAATTATCTGTTTTATAATATTTGTTAGAAAATGTCGACAATGTGATACTAAATGTGTTCCCTTCGATTTGAATTTTCTGATTATTTCGCTTAGTGGTTGGCATCTAACATACGTTTCATTAAAATTTTTGCGTATCATATAGGAGTCTCCCCTTTTTTTCTTTGAAATTTCTTTCCCAAACGATTGTTTTAAGCAAAACGTCAATTTTACACCATAGGGATTGAAAGCATTTTGTGATGACAAATATAGGGTTATCCATTTACTCGTTTCAAAACCGCCGCTATGGCAAGGCTGTCAGCTATTAAATACCTGTAATCTGAAATGTTATTTAGCGAAAGGTTTGCCATTTACGAATATAGATCGTTTAACAACCGCATTATGGTCTGGACCGTATTTTTTCGAAAATTACCTCAAAAGGATCAAACCAGGATCCAAGGAATCAATCCAGAGGCGGCCATTTAAATGACATTGTATTTCATGCATAATGGCAAGGTCCAAGCATTATAATGAAATAAAAGTTTAATCGAAATCATAAGTTTATGCGTGTTTTATTTAACTTTATTTGAAACCGAAAAATGGAAAAATCCAGATTAATTGGTTTAAAATTGTTTTCAATTTACTTAAGAACTTCAACATAAAGATTACTACAATATATTATGTCCCGCCGTCTACAACGAAATTATTAATCTTTTAATGGTTTGAATAACTTACTCTAATCACGTTCTTAGATATTAATATTTTAGCATCATAGGCATTTGATTTAATTTCTTGTGATTTCATATCTTATTTGTCAATACTCTCGTAGATTCCAGTAGAAAACTTTCTCATAATGAGGTTTCTTCATTATGCACTTTATTTCATACCATCAATTTAGCATATTCTGGAAAAGAATAACAAAAGTCCAGGAAAATATTTTCAAAATGTTTAATAAATTTGAAATCTCATTACTATGAACTTAGTTGATTATATTTAAACTGACAGATGTCAATGTAGAATAACCTATTTCGGAGATGTAAACATAATGCAAACGAAACGGATTTCGATTTATTTAATCATACAATCATCATTTGGTTTGATAGTTATAAATTAATAGGGATTGATTTCTGGGTTCTGCGATCCTACGTCAGATTAAGCAATTAATATAGTTATCTTGACAACGTTGATTTGAAATCTTTTTGTTGACAGATGTTTCCCATTACAGAACATACTTCGGACTATATAATAGGTGCCTAAATGTTAGCTGTTTTATTTAAGTTTTATCTTATCAGTATAATTCGCCTTTCTATTGTTTATTTTTCAGTGAAATGAATGCAAAAATCTTTCTCCTACATCTCAATCATGAAACGTTTCTTATAAGATTTAATTTAATTGGAAATTTCAACTGATTGAATCGAGGGCAATAGCCCTTCTTCACTTCTCTAATACAACATTCACATTAGCGATAAAATAGTGTCGCATCAGAAAACCTCTGATAATTATATAAAAAAGCAGGAACATGAGGAACACGACAATATTGTAATCGTAATATCAGTTATTATAAACTGTAAACATCAATTAAATTGAGATCTAATGTGACTGATTAACAGCCTTGCTCAGACTATAAGTTGTATTAAGTAATTTTGTGTTTATTGTGATTTCATAAACATCTGCTTAGAACCGTTATTGCAAATCGCGTGCCAGTGTATCAAATCCCGAAGCACTCGAGTTTACTGAACTTCACAGCCAATCAGCTGAATCTATATTATAGTTGTTGTTGTTTTTGCTCGTATTTGTAAATTATATCTAATTTGCTGAAATTTCTTAATTTGGGCGATTTTTTTCCTTCATTCTCTTTGGCTATGCTCTTTATTGTAAATAAACTTTCTATAGGTCTACATCATTGATCTTGTAAAGTGTGCAAATAATTTAACGCGTGGTTGCATACGCCTAATTACGATGTTTAGTTCGCGACTAGGTCTGTCCTCATTAAAGTAACATGTAATTTTGCATTATGTCATTACTTTTTCGAAAGAATTTAACAATATTTACAAATTTGCGGCAATTTTCAAAGCAATGTAATTTGACAACAAACGAAGATAATCACGCATAAGAAACGAAAGCATTAATTTTGTGTTACCATACTCTTCAGTAAGCGTCGAATCGAAATGATTTAATGTAATTTGAAAACAAAAGTCAGCTGAAATGGGGACAAAGTCAGCTCATTGTGGAAATCATTCCCAGTTCTCAAATTATCGTAGCATCGCAGCGTAGTTATACAACACAATAAATGTTTCATGACACTTCCAATAGGCAGGTTTCTATTTAAATCCAATTGTCCTAAAGACAAAATGCAACGACAATAAATGAAATACACGTAAGGCTGAATAAAAATGCTCTACCATAATTTAATAACATAACACAGAGCATGATTTCGACAATTAATTAATTTCAACTAGTACAGCGGCTGTTTCGTTCATACGAAGTTACATTTAAATTCAATTGAAATCTAATCAAAATCATGCTCTGTATAAACGCATTATAACATTATTAAGTTATGTTACTCAAGTCACTATACAGTAATTAGGACAAACACTTTCCGTTACATGCACGTTAGAGAGAAACAGCTGATTCATTAACTGAAGTGTGCAACATATATTGAAGATAGCCCACTAGTTCAGCACTTAAAATGACTGCCATTTTGTTAATCGTTTTATTTTAAAATCGTCTATGATTTCGATTCCAATTGACACTTTCTATCATTTTGTAGTTCAATTTGTTTCTCTCTTGTGTTCATTTTCATTTAGATCTTTGAACTCTATTTTTTATACTTAGAATCGAAACCACTCATATACAGATGTTTTATGCATTTCTTTGTGTGTCCTTCTTGTATGTGCCAAAGAATTTGTCAATTTATACATTGTAATTTATAAATCATTTCCTTTTATATTTGAATTTTCTCTTTCTTTTATTCCAGATGTTGTCTAAACATCCACCATATTTTTCTACCCACTACCATCCTCCCCCCTCAATTCGTCGCAATTTGTTCAGTCATCAAATAGATGCTATTGTGCCTAATAATAAACATTTAAAAATTTAAATCCCGTAAATGAAATGAGTCGGAATCAAACAAAAAAAGAACTCAAATGCCAAACTTTTTTTTAACAACTCCCCATGAACAGCCAAATTTTAGCCATCGAACGTAGTTGGCAACAACATCCCTTTAGCTTAGTGGTACGCCATGGAAACGCTTAATTGCTCAATTCGTTTTATACAGTAAATCTATATGTTTTCATGCTAACATGTTTTGTTTTGTTTTGTTTTTAATGAAATCATTAATAATTTTATTTATTTTTATTTGTGGGTATTACTAATAAATCTTAACAAACAATCAAAGAAACGAAAATAAACCTAAGTTGATGTAATATATCGTAACACCAAAGAACTTTAAACCCTCTAATCCATATTTAAGGTAACTAATTAATATGTAATTTTTATGGTATATGATTAAGATGGTAACCTGAAGTGCATGTTTTGCATGATTCATTTATAAATAATTACTTTTAATTTTTTGGTTTCAAAGAAAGAAGAAAAAGATCAAATCAAAATGTTTAAAAGCCAAGAAAGTTAGAGAAAAATCCATGCTTCATGTCCATTTATCTCTACGCGAAAAATATTTTATGAAGCCTTGTGAGAAAAAAGGCCGCATTTTTTGTGTTTTTAATATTTGAAACTCGTTAATTATCAAGACTTTAACATTTCTACGCGTAATTATTCCAACACCAATTCTCGTGATAAATAAAATGGAGAACTCATGTTTTCTGTGGCATACATTTTTTGAGGAACTACGTACCACCCTACAAAAAAGCAACCGAAAAATTTCAGCTGACGAAAATGTCGTTAGCATCACAAAGATGCATTCTTTGTTTGTATCGAACTTATTATTCGAACTGTGTACAAGGCTCTATAGGCAATGAGATTATATTTATAAGCAAGAGGGAACGAATATCCCACTGCGTGTAGTTATAAAGCCAACGAGTATGGATACAATAAACTAGAAGGAATTGCATGACAGTGTTGCCATAAAAAACAATGTGTACCATTGTATACTTGTATAAGTGTTTTCTGACATTAAAACGCAAATGATTTTTGTGTGATGTCGATGATATTGGAATAATATATCAAGATAAACACAAAAAGCTTACATTTTTTTTTTCGGGCGGTATCTCGGCGATAACTTGACGAATTATGGTTTCCAAATGCTCCAACATTAGAGGATTACCCGCGTAATCAAATCGCATGATCTTGATGGCCAATTGACGTCGCCAAAACAAGAAATTACACTCTCTGGAAACTTCTCATGTAATAAAGTCAAAATTAGTCGTGACACCGTCTTGTTAAAACCACATAGCGTCCAGTTTATCATCTTCAATTGCAGACCAAAAAAGACGGTTATCATACATACAGTCATAGCGCTCTGAATTGAAATTCGGATTGTCCACCATACTTCTCTAACGGAATCGATATTTTCGGCAGTGCGTACATTGCGATGATGCACAGCCCTGGCCACATCTGTAACGCTTCCAGTCGCTTCAAATTTCGTTATAATCTTGCCAATTCCTTGCACAGTAGTTCGATTATGATAACCATAATCACCCCGTAATGCACGAAAAGTGTACATGTTTGAATCACCACTTTTGTAGTAAGTTTTAACTTTTTTACGCGTTTTTCAGCTGTGAACGATCCAATTCATAATGGCAAATTCACTTAACAAATAACACTTCAGATGACTGGTATTTAACAGCCGGCAGCTTTGCAAGACCGGCACTAAACGGAGAACGCACTGTACCAAAAGAAAAAAAAACGCATTTAAAATTGTTTAAAATTCTGCTCTGACAATGTTGAATGTTCGGATTTCCTATCTACTCAGCGGAATTACAATGGAAGAGATATTTCTAGCAACATGAGAAAATTGTTTTCTCTTGTTTATGAATATAAACTCTTTTCTATATGTAACATTCTGAGAACTGTCATATTGTATAATGCAATTAGAACCACAAAAATATTGAGTGTTTCGGATCCGAATACTCTGCTTTTCAAATGTTCAGTACTGGTAACTATTCTTTGTATTGTATACTTTGCATAGGAAAATATAAATGCAACTCTGCTATCTAAATCCAAATATTAAAGTTTGCAAAATTGGTAAATTTGAGCATATTTTAGGCCAACATAATTGCATATTCATCGAAATAATATCAGCCAGATCAGGTAACCAATTTATCGAAAATCATCTTTAGATTTATCTTTTTCATCCTTATATAGGTCACACTTTTACCACATGAGCAAAAGTTAAATTGAAATTTTAGCACCTCTTTTAACATATTGCTAAAATCTTGGTACAGTGCTGCTAATAAAGGAACAACCACAGAAAATTCTTGTGATTCTAAGACTTTTTAATGAAAAGTTTTCAGAAATCAAAGATACATATTTTTTAGTTTCCCCGAAAAAATATATCCGTTTTATCCTTTTTTGGAAAATGTTTTTTTTTCTGAATCGTCAGTTGATTTTGGATAATTTTCTGGATCAATTTTGGTTATTGAGACATTATGAAAGGGAAATCGTAAAGTAAGTGCGATTAAAGTACTCGCCATTCGGTATGTGCCAGTTAGGAGAAATTTTGGGCAATATCGTCGGTAGCTTTAAATTTTTTTTTTTTTTTTTTGTATAAACCAAGCTGGAGTAACCAAAAAAAGTATGAAAAACTTTGTTTGGCGTTGCGTATCTGAGTTTGAACGTGTATTTTTTGACTTACAAAACTTATGAAGATGACACACTACCAGATAATTCTGACAACTTTGATCAAATTGAACGTTTTTGCGAAAATTAGCAAATGTTTAGTTATCAGCAAACGCATTATTGTATCATCCTCATTCTAGCTCCAGTACAAACAATCCGTCATTAAATTTAAGCCGTCAGCAGACCAAAACAGCAAAGCCATTTGTTATTGATGACTTTCGAGAAAGATTAACCCTCAGAATTTTCCGTTTGAATGCGTTCTATGTACCGGAAAATCATTTGTTCATTGGAAAGAAGTCATATACTTTAGATTGTTATGAAAACTTAACCTTTAATCATAAATAAGTGTTTTGAAGAATTAAACAAAAACATTAACAAAATATAAAAGTCACCCCATTTATCTACTTGTATCTGTAGTGTTCTTCGAAACTCTGTAAAACTTAAGTGTGGACAGGGGAAACACAGTAACGTTTTTTATACATATGTCATTAATTTTTCAAAGAGTCATATAATTCACAAATATAAATTAGATATAACTAAGAATCAGGAATTAATGTACTAAGTTACAAGGATACACCCAATAAAATGTTTATTACCTCAAAAACTACAGTACGTAAACAACAAAAGTGATTAGATTGTTAAAATATCGGAATGATACCAATAAGTGCTGGAATTTTGCATTTTCACCACAATATATCACAATACGTAGACAAGATTCAGAGAAATTTTTATTTTTTGTGCCGAATTTTCTATCGTCGTCGTAACTGAATGTTCTGAATCTATTCCCCAATAATACAAAAAACCAACAGAGAGATAATAATCAAAGAAGTCATTCGTTCTATACCAGAAAAACATCCCTGTAATACCCTTAAAGGGAATGACATACAAATTGTTCTGACAGGTTTAAGCCTATTTGAGAAATTTGGCAAATGTTTTGTATTAAAATTGCCGCAAATAAGGTCAAAATTGTGAGACCAATCTGTTAATGTGTCATCCCCTTAATGACAATTTTTTTGATCGATGTCATAGTCACGAAAATTTCGCTAATTTAATCTAATGGATTATGAACCTAAAGTGTTTAAACATTTTTTTCACTTTTTCTCTTTCTTGTGAAGCTTTGTGTTACTTATTGTCTTATTCGTTCTTTTAATTTTTTACTTGTATGTTTTTCCTTTTTTTATTATTTATATTTTTATAGTTATTTGTATTCTGCTAATAATGTTTGTTCTTCATTTTTGGTGCTTTTATTAAATTGGTATCTGAATTAGTAAAAAGGTTGCTCTTTAATAACAATTCTCTATTTTGTTTGTTTTCTTTCTCAATCCGTTATTTTGGTAAACTTATTTTAGGTTCAGCACCACTTGGTTTCTACACGCCTCTGAAAGCACCCATTGATAGACTCTTCCAATTAGGTGTGACACGAGCACCCTCATTGTGCACTACTGATTCCTCAGCCATGAATGGTGACGGTGGCAAACTATTGAACGGTAGCGGTTCTGGCGGTGATGGCGGTGATACTAATGTTGGCGGCGAAGAACCAGAAAGTCTGCAGTACATAAAACCGGCAGATGATGATCTCAATATAGCCTATAGTGAGGGTACGCAGAAAACTGATTTATTATATTAAGAAGAACAAACGAAATGTGAACGTGTTTCTAGAAGCGCAGGCGCAACGCGCTGTTCTGTAGTTTAGGTAACCCTCCTCCTCGCTTACGACTAAGAAGGCTTTAAATGTTTTATATAAGAAGAGAAAAACTTTTTGGTTTTGCAAAACCGTTAAATGTCTGTTTAATATAAGCTATTAAAAGAGATCGTAATGAAATTATATTACATTATATCAAGGGGATCTTTTATTGTTCCCATATATGTTCTAAATGTTATTTAATTTTTATTTAAAGTAAAAACTTTCAGTGTATTATTATGATTTACGATCAATTCTATGTTTGTAATTGAAAATGTTTAGTTTCCTTTATTTTGGTGATATATCATAAACGAAAATATCACGCTCCGGTTCTAACTTAAGGAAAGGGGAAATGCAAAGGTTTTGCTTTAAAGCGTTGATAATTTAAACAATTTTCTATTACATATTATTTTCACTATTATTAAAAATATACAATATTTTTTTTTTTGCAATTAAGTAAAACTGTCTTTGAAAAACAGAAAGAAATAAAATAAATATTATTCATTTATAAGAAATAGAGCTTAATTTAAATAATTTTTATATATATACAAGCATACATGCAACATACATACATATAGTATTTTCTTAAAAGTAGGAATACAAAGGAAAGAAATTAAGAATTTTTAAATTGCAATGCATTAAAGCATTCGTTCATTTTGTAATCGCAAAGTGGAAATATTAAAAAAATTACCCAGCATTATTGCTATACATTCAAATGTTTAAATATCTATAAACTTATTATTATTATTTTTATTATTTTTTAATTTTTGCATTTTTTCTTTTTGTATCCTAAGTTTATACATTATAAGTCTTATTTATTAATATTTCATATATATACATACATACATACATACATATAAACAAAAAAGCAAAAATGTAATAAAACAAATAAGAAGTAAATAAAAAAAAACAAATTTTAATTTTATTTTAAACTTCAACAATTTTAAAGAGCAAAAAAATTATAAATAAATATTATATGCTCTAAAAAATGCATTTATTTATAACAAAAACGGAAATAATATAACTGTAACCGAACACATTCTTATTGTATTAAGGATCGTACAATGGTTTTATTCTTCGAAACCATTTAGTAGCGAAAACATAAAAAGAGTTTTGGAAGACGATTCTTAAACGGGGGTCAGAGAAGGTTTGACACTGATACTCTTATGCTCCAATTTAAATGTTTTTGGTCGCAAAATGTAAAAAAAAAATGTTACAGAACATTCAGACAAATTTAACAAAATATGCAAAATAAACTTTAACAACTCAAAACAGTTACCAAGTAGCCGCAATTTCAGTTTTGGGAAGAGGGAAAAGTCAAAGGTTTACACTTGTTCAATCACAATCATAGTTTAACCAATCCAAATATTGGTCATTTTTCTGGATTCGCTGGCGCGTTTTCGAGATCGGTGTTTCATCACCGCTCTTCAAGCGTGGAGCGCTCCATAAACGTGGTATCGGAATTACAGTAGTCCAATAGGTTAGCATACGGTAGCGATGTTAAAAAAAAATGTTGTTTTTTGGAATGAGTCTTGCGGAGTCGTGTTTTATGTCAAAATTATCAACCAAAATCAAACGAACGGCTCATAAAACGTGTTATGTTCACATGTTATTGTAGTCAATATGGAATGATATCATCGGTAAAACTTGCTGATGGATGTCTAAAACAAGACCAAGTTTTCGGCGACTTCACGATCCTACTTAAAGTCTTTGTATCGGTCAGGCACAAAGGTTTTTGTAGTGATGAGTCGCAACATTGCAACGTTTTTAATGCATCAGCAAAACACAAAATTTTATATTAATATAATGATATTTATTCATTGAAAAATCTGATTTAAAACGACTGACTATTCGTTATAGCTTTTTTTACAATGAAATGTACTTTTGCATTGAAACTATTCTGAGGTTTATCGCAGAAAATATTAACATTCATGTTTGCATACTTTGACCATTTTACCACTTAATTTGCCTCTAAATATATTAAGAAATGACGATTTAGCGGCTTAATAACTTTTGGTAGAAGTTTTCCATAGAATTACCTCCATTGTTGCGGACTGTAGAACAGATTTACTCAAAAAAAAAACCAGAAAAGATTGTTTTTATAAAACTGACATACTTTTCGAGGCCTAGGGGTGCAGATTAACCCCCAATCTGTAGTTTCTATGTTAAATTTAGAGGTAATCTACTAAACCTAAGTAGTATAAATATATAGCTTAGATTAATATGTGGTCTGCAGAATATTGAGACGAAAATAGTTTGTATTTTCGTATTATGTTATAGGTGTAATTTTTCGAAGAAAAAGTTTGGTTTTTATAAAATTATTATATCATTCAGAATATTGTCACAATCACATCACTTCCTGTTAGTAACAAGAATAATTCTTATTCCAAATTACACCATAAAATGACATAAACAATTTGTTTTAAATTTTACCCCGAGATAAAAATAGAGAACTAAAATCTTTAGTTATTATCACGTGAAAATTCTACGCATGATGTTTATTTTCCTAACACTCGGAAAATGTCAGGTTTGTTGTTTGACTATTTTGTATTGCTTTTCCAAACGAAAATATATGTGAAGAAAAAAAAACTGAAACGCACTCATATCAAATTTTTGTTGATATCATTTCTTTCAAAACTTCTATGACTTTAAAATTTGAATATGTTACTAACATACAATGTGAGAGTTAAGTTTATTTCTGTCCTTACAAGAAAAAAAATTTAACCCGGAATTTATCGTTTTGAGATATTAAACGTTTGGAAATTTGTTATAAATTTTCAAATATACGGAATTTTGAAACCGCGCCTTGATGACATGTGTCTTAACGGCATTAACATTTACAACAAAAAGTAAGTTCTTTCTTATATCAACATTTAGGAATATCACGTTGTTTTTCGTTGTTTTGAAAAATTGCTATAACACAGTTTTGACACAAATAAGCTTCAAAATAAGTATAATAATAATAACAAATGAACCCAACTTTGTCCTAACACTATACAAGTCGTTATACACACAGATATATAAGTAAATGTTTTATTTACAAAATATTCCCGATACTTAGCAAACTTTCTCGAAAGTATATAAATGGTATTGTCCAAATGTATGTATAATGTAAAAACTAGAGGAGTCGGAAGAGCTCGATTTGGCATTGTATTTTAACTTATAATAAGCATTATTTCAGACAATTTCTTCCAATAAATTCTACAAAAAATTGCAAATCCAATTTACGATTTGCTAAATAATAACAGAATAAAAATGGGTTTCTGAGCTGTGCGATTTCCAGAAACCTATTTACATTTCGTTAGGTTTTCCATAGGTTGTTGTATTGGAAGATTAATTATAGCCAAAAAGGCAAGTAGTCTATATCGACCAAAATTTAATATACTTCTAACTAAACTTTGGTGATCAACGTTCGTAGATGTTATCTAATTTAATAGAAATCAAAAGAACGTGTAAACGTGGGTAATTCTATTAAAATGTTTATTGTTTTGAAAATACAAAAAATTGGATTTATACGCATATATGTCTAAAAATTATTTTCTGTATATCAAATGAAAGAAAAAAAATGTGGATTAGTGAAAATTTCGTTTCATTTTGTTAACTTGCAATAAAAATCAACATATTTGTGTTTCCTTTCTCCTTAAAAACAACGAACATTTCAATAAGAAATAGTTATTGAAACATCATGCAAGCAAAAACATTATATTCTGCTGCACAAACATCCCTGTAACAGCTTTTTCAAATGAAATTTTCGTAAAAAAAATTGCGTACCCCCTAAATAAAAAGTAATCGAAAATTGCAGCTGATGAAAATTTCGGTATCATCAACTACAGCCATTTTTTATTGAAAACGAAAACTCAATCGTTTAATGGTAAAAATTTTAGGAAAACTCTTAAAAAACGCTCTTTTTAAAAGATGGATTTAGTCGTTGTATAAGCATTTGCAGACTGTAGAATTGCGAACAATTTAACGACTCATTACCAGACTTATTACTTCTTATCCTTAATATGACGACTCTGTCAGTTTTTCCTGAAAATTGTTATGCTTAGTCCTTTTCATCGACCATCTATCAACTTCTAATTTATGTTAGTTTTAGTAAATAAATACATGGTAAAATTGTTACAAAAACACTGAAATGTTCTCTCTTCCAGAGACGGCTCGATGCTTTTGTAAGCACTTACGATTCACAGTTTAGAGAACGATGTATCCAAATAAGTAAAAGCTTCAGAAACTCCCTCTTTCCATGTATAATATATTGACTTTTTTCAGTGAAAGTGGGTGTTTTTAGTTTTAGTTAGTAGTTCACAGACCACGACAAAATTAAGGAGGTTCCCAAAAAAAATTATATGAGTTTTGAGATAGTCCGTGTGAAATCAAAAAAACTTTTTGTAAATATAATTGATGTATAGCAGTTGCAGCAATGATTATGATTTGATTCCAAGTTCTTAAAGCAGTATGAATTTAGTTGGCGGCGCAGCGCTAAATTTTACCGGTGGGCTTAGAACTTGGTACGTTTGTGTAATGTGTCTTTACGTGTGTGTGTGAATATAGATGCGTTGTATAAAGATGCGTGCAGCGCTGTCTTTCTACAAGGTTTTTATATTCGATTTACCGCAATTCAAATGCTTCTATTCGATTGTGCTATTGTTAAAATGGTGAGAAATCTGTTTCATTTATGTTGGCTTTGCGCCGAAAGCCAGAAATACTTGATTTTATGATGAGCAACAAAGCTTTAAATCTGGTCTAATAATATGTCCCTAGACCAATTCTCAGAACTCTATAGTTGTCGAATGGGTTGTTAAGGCATCAATTACAACAAAATAAATTTGACAATCATAATATTGTAAAATATAACAGATGTTGAAAAGTATGAAATCTACGTTTAACAACTAGCTCATCGTGCAATCAAAATCAAAATTGCTTTTATCGCATCAGGGGGGTATTCAAATTTTGAAAAATTACAATGAAATGCGAAGATTTTAAAGGAATAACCTTCTGTATATATTGCACTGTTTGTATAGCGCTTTTAAATTACACTTAAATTTCAATCGATTGTTTCTGTAGTCTATAGCTATGAATTTTGTGATTTAGGCAAGGCTTATTGATTGCAACAATAAAGGTAATGGACAATCCTTAGGAAATATTCATAGTTTGTAGTTAAGTTAAACCAGTCGATCGGTTTATTTAATATATCAAACACCAAACTTCAAAAACAAATATTGAACTATGGCAACTCAGTTTTAAATATTTTAGCGACAGTATTTTAATATAAAGAAATTCATACAAATTACAAAAGGAGTACTATGACAGACAGACGAGCACACGACACTGTGGAATCCAAGAGGCCTAATTACTGGATTACATTGAGGGCACATTTTTCTCACTTTCATTATAACGTATTGTTCATGCAATTGCTTTATTTGGGGAAAATGCTACAATAGTTCCTGTACAAATATTTTATTTGTGGCACTTTTGGAACCTTAATTACGATGTTGGAATTATGCCTTAAATTCAATTTCATAATGTAATCCAAAATTCCGTGTTTCAGGATTTCGTTACTTGTACCACATGTTTCTTCATATAAATATGAGCTATTTTGATGAATGATATCTTGAAACAATGAGCTTATATGGCAATATGAATGTGGCATCATGTAATGTTTTATCCATATAAAACATTTATTAATTTATTTTTCTAATCGACTGCAAAACAATATTCGGAATATCTTTGCTATTGGACTCATTGTTATCAAAAGCCAAGTAAACCATTTACGATTCCATTTATATACTATATAATAAACATACGTACATTATATACTCATATTTAGTTATAAAATAAAAGTAAATACAACTTCATTAATGAGATAAAATGGAAATAATAAAATAAAACAAATAAAATCAAAAACTTACAAGATATGTGATAAACAATTGTTTTCTTTAAGGAAGGTTGAAACTGCCGAAATTGTGATATTTAGTATGGTAAGCGATTATAAAGTTAATTACTATAATATGGAGCAATTCAATGAGCCGATATCGATTTGCGGAATTGTTTTGAAGCTAATGTTATGCGACCCTCTATGAAGTAGAAACATAAATAGAACCAACATAAATATCTCAGTCTGAGCTAACATTGTAACTGACCAAAAATTGTTCGAATGCATCAGCAGAGTGACAGTTTGGTGCAGATTTTTAGTATATAAAAATTTAATAATTGACTATAATATTATAATGCAATAATACAGGAATTTACTAAAAGCCTGCTAATACTGGAATTCAAATCAAGTGCTTCGCGTCTTTTGTACAAAACGAATGCAAATCAAGTAGATTTTCCATATATTTTGACAAAAACGAAATCAAATAATAATATCTGTCTTTGTTGTCGGGCTGAAATGTAATAGGAAATGAAATGTATATAATTTTATGACATGTTTTAAACATGTTTAACTGTTGCTTACATACACAAATAATTTTCCCAGCAAGAATGCTTGACAGCTGAGTTTCACTCCAATCAATGAAAACTGTACACTGTTTTGTTTTTGTTTTTAAGGGTTGATTTTAGACAAATTTGGCTGAACGATTATGGTATCATGCAGATCATATTGACTGAAACCAGTTTTTGGCTCACTAATGTAGATTTATATGATATACACGTCACCGGCGCTGTAAAATCATCGACGGTTATAATAACGTAAAGTTAAAATTAAATGAAGCCGCGCCAACGCCAATATAAACGATTTAGGATCTCTATCCGATTTCGAATCGAAATTATGTGATGCTTGCAACAACTGGCTAATAATCCAATAATTTAGAAAGGGAATAAAGTGGGAACTTCCACCATATGTACTTCGCAAAGCTAAGTCCACAAAATGTCTATAATCAAAACGTTCGCGAGGCATTTCAGGTGACGCAGAGCCTTATTTCCAGTTGCACCTTTGCTAAAATGCCCATGTGGGCCTAACGTATGTGATTATATTGAAGAGAATTGGTCTATGTAACTCATATTTCAAAAAGTAATAAAAAAAAATTTAAAAATCGCTAAATTAAAAAATCACTAAAATAAAAAAATCGCTAAACATAAAATATGGTAAAAGGACGTTTCCACAACTTTACACTTCATTTTATATTTTGATTCTAGCGTTTTCTTTTTTTTTTTTTTTTTTGCATTTCAATAGTTTTTTAGATTTTTGTTGATGTCCTCACTTAGCGTAGTCCTTCATTGGACGCTAAGATATACTAGTTTCGCAAATAGAAAGTTGGAGAAATTTTTTAGTGATTTTTTATTTTGTGAATTTTTGATTTTTTGTCACTGTTTGCACCAAGTAAGACGCACTTCTTTGTCCAATTCCACCAGAAACCACAAAAGTGAAGTTATAGTCACGTTTGGATGCCTCGTTTTTGAAATTTGTCGGATTTTATAATTTTTAAAGAAAACTATCGAGTGAGAACTATATCTTTTCTGTCTAACTTGCACTATTGGATAAATCCCTTTAGAAAGCCTAACAAGTGGATTACACACTAACAGAATGGTCTGAAGGATTTAGCCACAACGGTGGATAATTTGGCTAAGTTTGGTTCAATTTTTCCGATCAATCATTAGTGTGTCATCGCCTTTAAGTCTAGTTGTCGATGCATACTTCTGTGCATATTTTGTTCGCAAGGTGAGATCGGCAAGGATCAGGGTAGGAACCAGATTCTCACGGCAGTTGATATGATAGCAGAATAGGAAAGCGATTTGATGCATCGTTTGCATTTCGGAACGCTTAATGCTATGTTCGTACATATCATCTAAGCACGGAGATATTAGTATAGAAAACTTGATTGCAGTACAAATAGCCAATTTATTAAATGTTTCTTAAAAGGTCGTCATGTTAGCAAAAACATAAGCGAAGATTATGCTTGTTGATTGGCTAAGTGAAAAATCGCTTAACGGCGAAACGGTAAAAAACGACAGCTTGCTGTCCTGGCCAATACCATATATCTAAATTATAATTGTTAAGAAATTGGCTTTTTGTAATATTACCTTTTCATTTTAGACCAAATGTTATCAGTCGATGTGAATGAAATGAGCAAGAAGAAGATTAGAATGCAAAAAGACGGAGGGAAGCAATGTGCACTACTAATTTATTCGCAACAGATTTCTTTCTGCCCAAATTACTATAGTTGCCATACTTTCATCATTTTGTGCCACTCTACGGAGAATGTGATGTGATTTATGTCCTTATTTCATATAATGGTAACGGGAGCCGAAGTAGCATTTTTGTAACGAAATTTTTTTGTTGCTGTGTTGATATGATGTTGCCAGTGACATATGAAATGGGTTGCTATATTAGTTATATCAGCTCGGAGGAAACGTTTTTGATTTTGAAACAGTGGGTTGAGTTTAAATCCCCTTCGGAACAATTCAGTAAGTTATTTGAAATATAATGTTGTAAGGCAGCTTGTGCTTCCTATGGGAATGCCAGAAAAAAAAATTAAAATATTAGAAAATATTTAATAGAATCTATCGTCCTAAGTGGAATTTGGACTCAGGACACGCCTGTTTGTAATTTACTAGAATTGTGGCTTCAAATACAAAAGTAAGTAAAAGAAAGAGAGGTGTTTTATTTCATAAAAACTCGCCGCCAACAGTTTAATGGCAAACAAAAGGCCAATAATGATTTAAAGAAGCGTCTGTACGCTGAATAAATTAAAAATATTTATGTTCGTCAAATACGTTAAAAACAAAAAACAATCCATTCACAAATATTCCTCGACAGAATTGCTTAGTATTAGTATATTGCTGGCTTTTTGTAGGCCGTAAGTAAGTTTAATGTAACGTAAACTGTGAAACATTACAAGGCTCCCGTCGATTTGTTTTTCTTACAATTTCTTCTCGGACGCCAAATATTTAGCTATCAAATTACATAGCACTTCTCATGTTTTCCTTCGAACTTTTTGTCTCGCCCATTAGGTTACTTATTGCCTCTTTCGATTTTTATAGGCTTTGTCAGAACGTTTTTCTTATGGAGATTTAATTATTCACGTTGTTTAATCAAAACTCTGCATTTGTATTTTGTAACCTTGTTGTTTGGCATTTATGCACAAATATGTTTATTTAAAAATAACAAAAAGTTATTCAAAGCCAAGGGCTAACATGTTCATATCTTCATCAGGGTTTTAAAAACACCGCAAGTAAACTATTTGCATATCATCACCAAATATACATATATATATACATATATGACTAACAAATTTTTTGTCATCAAAATGTGAACGCAGCCGAGTGTTTTCCGTGATCCCAGACACCGATACGAAACTGCTGTTATTTTGAGCCCAGACCTATATATAAACGCACTAACTATACTTATAGACTTTAGTTCAACTTCCTTTCTGACTCCACTGACTCGACTTTACCACGTTTCATTAATATTATTTAGTGTACATAAATTTAAACTTACAAACTAACTTCGTACGTATTGTAATCGTTAAAAAAAGCTCTTAGCGTTAGGTCCACCACGCTTTTGTATTGCCGCTCGAATTGTTAAGCGGGTCATCATGCTGCTCATGCTTTACACTGACGGTTTCTTCTAATTCGCAATCATCTTCTTGGATGATATCTTCTTGTATTAGATCATGCTCTTCCGGTTGCTCGTCCACTATGCGAGAGATTGTGGGCGGCTTATTGCGTTCTACGTGTTCCACAAACTTGTGCAATATCTTTAAAACTTCAATTTTCGCTCGTAATTTGGAGCTATCGCTGAGTTTGCGGAAAGTGGGCACCAGCGACAGACAGAAGGAAATGTCACCATCACGTATCTTAAACGACGGCAAAGAAGAATTACCACCGCTCCCGCTCGTACTAGAAGCGGGGTGTACATTTGTTTTCCTAATACCATCAAAATTCTTAATAATCACTTTTTGATCCTTCGACAGCTTTGTGTTTGCTGGCAGCGATTTACGTGCCATGGCCTTTGGAGTGGGCTTCACCGATCGTTGGGAATGTCTTCGGGGTACATCAACACCCTCCTTGACATTATCCTCGTTGGGATCTTTCAACAATTCTTCCATAACGTAGTCGTCACTCATTTTATACTCTTCCTGTGTTGAGCTCATCAACGTCTCATCCATGGAAGTGCTATCCGTTTTAATTTTATTTAAAGGCGGCAGTTTCAAACCGACAAAGGGTCGCATAAATTCCATATCATCATAGTACACATATTTACGCTTTTTGGCCGAACCCGTTTGGATGACCTTTATCTCGCGATAGAAGTGATCCTTTAGGTGCTTCCACTTGGCTTGGATTTCATCAACTGCAAGAGAAAGAATCTACATATCATCCAGTCTACCATTCTATGCCAGCTACTTACTGCGCGCGTCTTTTTCAACGTCCGTATACGTATCCCAATCTTCTCGTGGGGTCAATTTCTCACCCACTTCTAACCACAATTGACGTTTATTATCTCGACGCGGATGTTCCAAGAGCTCCTTGTTGTAAATACCTGGACGGCATTTAATTTCGGCGATAAGATCTTTTGGATGAAAACCGCTCATATCCTAATTTAGCTACTTTTTGGTAACACTGTTTTCTGTAATTTTGTTGATTCTTCGGTTAAATTTGTTAGAAAATATAAAAACAGCGTCTATAAAAACGCCATTTATGCTCGATATGTCAAAAAATGTAAAAAACGCTGA
The DNA here is from genome assembly GCA_019455685.1 of Philornis downsi. Taxonomy (NCBI): domain Eukaryota; kingdom Metazoa; phylum Arthropoda; class Insecta; order Diptera; family Muscidae; genus Philornis; species Philornis downsi. The sequence continues at coordinate 3,141,476 of JAHXMU010000009.1, forward strand.
ATGTAATGTTGCCATATCGATGGTGGGAACGGTCAGTAACTTAGCAGCACCTATCGAGGTGGTAACGAGATATTGTGAGTATACAGGGTTGGCAATTAAAGATTAATATGGGGAATAATGTTACTCTGAGGTAAAATATAATTAAAAAAAACTGGAATGAGAAAACCGGATATGACTTTCACTGTTTTGTTTGAAGAAAAATCCCTGCTTAAACCATTTTTGACATTTATGCAGGGCATTCAAATGCCGGTTTATCCCGAAAACTGGGTTTTTGGTTATTTAAAAAAATTAAATAAAAAATAGATCCGGATTTTGAACAACCAGATCCACCAAGCTGTTTCGTCGATTTTACAATACAAAACTGTTGTAAGTTATGTTATTATTTCGTTCCATCTAATATCTAAAACCGATAACATTTTCAAAAGAAACTTTGACGCAATAATTTCTCTTATCTTCATATACTTAAAAAACAAAATTATTTAACATCATTCTTTATTTATTGGTTAATAGGAAACTTGTCTTCATTTTATTCAATATGAATTCATACTCAAATTCAAACATTATAGAGCAAAAAATACAAGTGTGTGGCGACTACATTCTACTGTACTATTATTCTATAATAATCAGTTATGTTTTTCATATAAGTTCATTAATTGTTTCGAAATTTTTCACTCCGACTGAACGTTGAAATAAAAAAGACATGAAATTTGTATCCGTACGGAAATTTAAAATTTGTGTATTATTGAAATACCACAAGTACTATATGTATACAAATTTCCTACAAAATATATAATATATATACATTTGAAATTAAAATCGCTGAAATTCAAATACGTGCATTACTCGAGAGCTGAATTTTCGCTTGTATACATGATTGCTGGTTAAATCTAAACAAGAATTCCCCATTTCTGAGCAAATGTGCTTCTGAAGGATGGCAATCCTTTTATAATGTTCCAATGTCTTTGCAATCTAAGTTTTCAATCAGTTTTCAGCACAGTAGAAAACAATGTATGCGTATAGATCATTTATTTCGCTTCGAACCAAAGTTGAGATGACTAGAAAGCAAAGGCAGCAATATTAAAAAATATTAAATATTAAATTTTAACCATTATAACGAAATTTCGTTTATAAGACACCGTTCGTTGTTTGTACAAGGCTACACCTACACAAACAACGACTCCACATTTATTAGAAGGAAAAAATAGCCCCTGCGATTTTTATATTCCTATATTCATTGCAACGCAAGCGATCATCTGCGGAGACACTTTTCTATGCGAAAAGTGTCTGTGGAGACACTTTTCTATGCGAAAGGTGTCTGTGGGGACACTTCTATGCAAAAAGTGTCTATGAATAAACCTTTTTATACTCAGTAGTACCAGATAAATATTCGTGCTTTTTGTTTTGTGATAGTAATCTTCTCAAGCTTATTTCCGTTTTAATCTTTATTCTACAAAAAAAAAAAAAAAAAACTTAAACTATGAAGGGGTTTTAACATTTTAAAATTGTGGAATATATGTGTAATATTCCATACTCTACTAAATGTACTCGTCCTTACGTTGAGTTAAAAATCACCTTTCAAATTAATCATACATTTTTTAACATTAGAGCTTAAATTGTTATCCTTTCGTTTGCTAACGAATACATGTTTTACAAAAGCGCATGATGGACTACATTTTCAACTTAACTGTTATGTCCACCAAACATTGTTGGTGGATTCGCCATTATTTTTTGACTCGGATTTAACATTTGTACCGTTTTCCGCATTGTGATCTTCCATACTTTGGTCGGGCTCGTCTTCTGTAACCTGTTCAGCACTAGTATTATTTTGGGTAGGTTTATTTCTCGGTTGATGCTGCTGTTGTTTGGGTTTAGTTTCTTCTAAGTCTTCGGCGTACTTATGCAGAACCTTAAGCATATCAATTTTAGCTCTCAATTTTTTAGTTTCCCCCAATTTACGAAACGTGGATACCATGGACATGCAGAAGGAAATGTCGCTATCACGCATGTCGAAGAAACGTAGACTCATCCTGGAGGCATTGCTCGACGCCAATGCTGCTGCTGCAGTTGGAATTGGTCTAGAATTTGCAGTTGTTGAGTTGGTGGCGTTAGTAGTGTTTGCAGTTTTAAGGGCAGTTGGGACGTTTCGAGAAAATTTCTTCAGAGCTTCAAATCTTTTAAGGACCACTTCTTGTTCTTTCGTTAGCTTTTGCTTGGGTGTAGATGTTTTGTTGCCAGGCGAATCTTTTGTTTTCGGCTTAACTGGACGGCGAGGACTAACTCGACGTTGTTTGATGTAATTCAGTGAGACGTCCTCATCGTCATCATTACTCTCGAAAGACCTATCGAAATTGTCTTCTTGTGCATCGGTATCTTCTGCAGAATCCTCACTGGAATCTTCACGTCTACTACGCTTCAATTTATTCGATCTTCTTGTCTTTCTTTCATGCGTAGTTTCCTGGCAGGAGTCATAGTCTTTGGATTCACGCTTCACTTTATTAGGGCCCCTCACTTTGACACCAACAAAAGGAGTCATGAATTCCATATCGTCAAAGAAGATATATTTGCGCTTTTTATTGTACTCCCCGGATTTCATTAGCTTGATTTCTCTGAGAAAATTGTTACGCAAGTGCCTCCACTTTTCCCGGATCTCATCAACTGTAAACAAGAGGGAATATAGAAACTAATAAAACAAAACAAAACTTAGAGAAACTAACTCCATGCAGTAGGATAAAGATAATTATTGATATCATTCATCTTCCCCTTTTTGTTCCTGTGTACTCACTTCTAGCTTCTCTCTCCGCATCTGAATAATTATCCCAAAGATCACTTTCTGTCAGCCGTTCACCAACTTCTTGCCACAATTGTTGCTTATGGTCCTTGCGCGGATTTGGCAACATGCTGGTGTTGTACAATCCCGGGCGACATTTAATTTCTCTTATCAAGTCTTTAGAATCGACATCGCTTAAAAACTTTTTATTTGTTCTATTTGCACTCATTTTGACCTCCTTTTTCAACTAGATTCTGTTTAAAAAATAAAATAAAAATCGGTTCAGCGTCCACAAAAACGCCATCAACTCAGCACAATTGGTAAACATAACAATTGCAGACCGGAGAGTGTTGCCGGATCGGTTGCTGCAACTTAGCGGCATTGAAGTATATCGAGTCTAATAATAGGCAACGCGAAATTGTTATCGGAATCGTCGACAGCACACAGTCTCGTGAGTTTACTCTTAAAAATTGTAAAAGTAATTTAGCTTCTTGTGTAAAGGCTCATATTATGCTGATCTTTCACCAGGACGTACCATGTTTTCCACGAACTAAATTTTCAGCTTAAATCTAGTCTTGAACAACAGCCCAAAAATGAAAAACACCATTAGGGGTATAGCACGCGAATATAAGAAAAGCGGAAAATGAAAATTGGCGGCGAAGCAAGGTTACCGAGCTACGGGATCTTGAAAGGTTTCAAATATCATATGCTTTTTAAAATCACAGCTAATTTTAATTTGAAAAACAAAAAAAAGAAAAATCGTGAAAAAAATCAGGCGATTTATTTAAGATAATTTTTGGCCTGCTAGCTTAGTTAAAAAAAAAAAACAAACATTATTAAAAAAAATTTGAGAGAACAACAAGAAAAATTCCTTAACTTAAAATGTTTACATATATTTTGACATTCTGTTTTCCAATAAATCATTAATTAAATCACAACAAAAAAGCTAACTAAAACTGAAAAATCTAAAATGTAATATGTGCTCATTTGGGCACATGTAACCCTTTTCTTATGGGTTAAACCCCACCCAAAATGGGAAATACATCCTCAGGTACCGGGCCTTGAAATTTATGTTCAAGGAGTGCAAGTAATTGTGCAAACCGTATAGTTTCTATTTCAATGATGTGCAATTTATTACAGAATTGGAGAATCAGCAACATATAGCGGAATTTAAAAAAAAACGCGGGTGGTGCAACTGCTTAAGAATTTGAAAATGTTGCCATACTCACCAAAAAAATTAAGTAATCTTTTGATTCGACATATATATATTAACATATATATTAACATATATAGGGTGATTTTTTAATCGTAGTTTTTTTTTTTAAATCGAATAAAACACTCAAATTTACAATTTAAATTTGTATTAAAATTTTTTATTGGAATTGATAAATTGATCTTTGTCATTTAATTTTTAAAGATAATTTCTTGTAAATGTTGTCCGCGGCTCCGTCTCAAAATGTCCATTCTGAAGGTCCAATTTTTTGTAACTTTTTCGAGCGTTTCGGCTTGTATTCCATGAATAACGCGTGTTATGATATACTGTAAGGCTTCAATAGTGTTCGGCTTGTCCACATAGGCGAACGACTTGGCATACTCCCACAAGAAATAATCAAGAGGTGCTAAATCGCAAAATCTTGGGGGCCAAATCGAGAGATAAGCTGCTCACCAAGTTCATCCCTCAATATACCCATTGTTTCACGAGCAGTGTGACATGTTGCACCGTCCTGATGAAACCACATGTCAAACAAGTTCAACTCAGCCAATTGGGGCAATAAAAAAAATCGCGTATCATGGTACGATATCGTTCGCCGTTGACGGTAGCGTTTCCTCCACGGTCTTCTTTGAAGAAAAATGGACCGATGATGCCACCAGCCCATAAACCACACCAGACTGTCATTTTTTCGTGATGCATCGGTAATTCATGTATGGCATGTGGCTGTTCATCACTCCAGATGTGACATTTTTGCTTGTGTACGTATTCGTTCAGCAAGAAATGAGCCTCATCGCTGAACACAATTTTTCGATAAAACAGCGGATTTTCGTTAAGCTTTTGTAAGGTCCATTCACCAAAAATTAGACGTTGTGAAGCCATTCGTCATTTCATGATGAAATGGCAGAGTATACTGTACACTTTTCACTTTGACAGATGCGTTTGGGTGCCTTTAGCAACCAGTGTTGCCAACCTGAAAAACTTAAATCTTAAAAAATCACCCTATATTTGTGGAAGAGAAATTGTTTACAACTTTTGAATAGGCTGATTGATAACAAATTAACTTTTTGACAAAAAAGACTGATCACAATAGTGCATTTGAAACGCAGAAAAATTTCCTTTCATTTAAGTTCCCACGCTTTGGAGATTATGTTTGGTCCATGCGGGCTCACTTTTAAACTCGGTAAATACAAACATATTTTTTGGTCGATTGTGCTGAATTTTCTAATACTGATTTATAAATGTCGATAATAATACAATAATAGTACAAACACAATATCAGACATATTATGATAGAGTGGTTTCAGAGTTGTAAAACAGTACAAAAACGACAAACGTTGCTTATTTTTCATGGGGAATTTGTTGCTCGTGAAAACCATATAGCACCACTTCGAGAAAATTGCCAGATGTTTACTTTAAAAATTTATTGTTTTAATTATTTATCACCGCTGTTTCTTGTAGAATTATTTAAATTCACTCGATCAATTCGCATTAATCAATTGATTATTCATAACACAAAATATTATATGAGCAGATCTTTTCAAGTAAGAATAGCCAGGCAGTTTAACAAATTTCCAAACACATTAACAATTTTTTCTTCATCCCAAAACACTTACAAGAAGAGACTTCTTGCGTATTTCAATGATATTCCTCATCTATAATTATCCGCTTGACCCCTTTTTTCTTTGATATTGCCGTCAGATAGTTTGCTGTTCATCTTTCTTTTCATTCTGAACGGGGAAATGATTATCGCTAAACTTATTATTTTTTTCCTTTTTATTTTTTTTTTTTTTTTTTGAGTCATTACTTGTATAGCATCTCAATTACTTAGTTAAGTAAATCTTAAAAAAATTACTTGAAGTTACTAATTTTTAACATTTAATCTGTTATTAAATTTTGCGTTTTATTATGGAGTAGCTCTAAATTCCAATTAATGTTATAATTTTGTATTTTAGGACGGAAAACATATATAATGAAAAATCCTAATAAATAAAGTAGATCGTCATATTGTAAATCATATTTTTCTGGTATTAAAAGTATTGTAAAGTTGTATAATATATATGTTATTGAATTATGGAGAAGATACGTTGTAATATTGTAATTTAATCAAATCGGCCTTAAGGCTTAAAATTACAATCCTGAATAAATAAATTAAATTTAATTAAATAGGATTAAAATTGTTAAACCGAACTTGTATTTTCCCACATATTCCACACAAGAAGGTACAAGCTTTCCAACGTATTTTCCCCACAAAAATTTATTTTCTGCAAACCTTTATGAAATAAAAATGGCTTCTAATATGAAATTGTCCTTCCAAAAAATTGTTCTAAAACTCATTTCCGAATGAGAAGACTATTCTATATGAAACCTGTATTTCAAGATATTTTTCTGTACGAAAAGTCTTAGTCCTATAAGAGAAAAAATCCAAAGTGTCTTACTGAGGGTTTTCCAAGATATTTCTATAAGGTAAGTAAACTTGTCTTACAAAAAGTGCTTGGCAATAAACTTTTCTATATGAAAAGTTTGATCCAAGAGAAATTTTCATAAAAGCATAACTTTCAGAAGACTTATATTAAAAAATGATTTCCAAAAAAGTTCCAAACGATGCATTTGTTTGTATGACAGATGTTTCCTAAGCCATATATCTATATCAACTATTGTTTTTAAAACATTGTCGCTCTATATTTTTAGGACATTTTCTATGTAGGAATTGTTTCGACTTTCTGTATGAAAAGATTTGGTTATAAGACTACATAGAAATCTTCCAAGATATTTTTCTACAACAGAAAAATTTCTTCTCTTATCATTTCGATATGAGAAAGTTCTTGTAAGAATTCGTTTGTATACGGTTGTCATATCAAAAAGCACATTCTAATGCGAGAATTAAGTCCCAGGAAAATTTTGCAAAAAAACATCTTTTTTCAACATATCGGCAAAGATAAATTGAAGTCATACCGAAGGCAGCTCATTTTTATTGTATCTAAGACATGGATTCAAGGAAATTTGTTATTAAAGAATCATATGAAATAAAAAATAACTGGCAAGGAAGTAATTAGGAAGTACAAACTTTTATTTTAAATAGCTTTTCGATTTTGCCGAGAAAATATTGCCAATCAATTTGATATGTCATTTAACGCCGCCGTTTATTGCTGTATTGAAAATCATATACCTTAGCCAAAGAATGCATAACTTGTTATGTAAATTTTAATTCAGTCGACAATTAAAATAATTACACTTCGTTTAAGTAAATGTAATGTATTTATTGATCCCTTGGGGGTGTTGATGCGTTGTTATAATCGACTGATCACGAATATATAAAATAGTAGTTTTCTGACTGTTTCTCAACCGTATATTTTCGTTCCTACCAAATAAGTGAAAGCCCTAAAACTTGTGTTTATTTTGCTAGTGAAAAATAACTTCCAAACTAAGAATTTTCATAACTTTCAAATGACATGGAGTGTTTTCCTCCTGTGACAATCTAATGATAAAATCCAACAATTCATAAGAACGTAAATATTTTTGTCAGCTCTTTTTTTACTAGGGTAGAAAATTATCTTAGAAAAAATCTTCATACAGAAGTTTCCAAAAAAGCATTTTTCATATATAAAGTAAAGGTCGATCTAATTCTCCATATTTCAATACCAAATACATTATAAAGCTTTACAAAGCTAATATTATAAAAATTTTGTGTATCTAAATAGCAGAAAAATATGATTTACAATGACGGCCTACTTCACTTATTAGACATTTTTCAATTTGTTTGTTTTTCGGCCTAATATACGAAATTATAACTTTAACTAAAATTTACAGCTACTCCGTAATATAACGAAAAATTTAATAACAGATTAAAGTTAATAACTGCCAGTACTTTTTTTAGACCTAATTAACTAAGTAATTGAGATACTATACAAGTAAATAAAGAATAAAATAAAGAATAAATTCCGTTCAGAATGGGAAAATAGCGAACAGCATACTATCTGACGGCAATATCAAAGAAAACATAGGAGGAATATCATTGAAATACGCAAGAAGCGTCTTTTTGTAGGTGTTTCGGTATGAAGAAACAAATTTTAGTGTGTTTGGAAGTTTGTTAAACTGCTTTGCTACTCTTACTTGAAAATATTCGCTCATATAATTTTTTGTGTTATGAGTAATCAATTAATTAGTACGAATTGATCGAGAGAATTTGCACGAAACAACGATGATTGATTTTTAATTGAATTAAAAAACAAAAGCAACGACCAAATAATTGCAAATAATTACAAGGAAAGGAACAACCTACAGATTGTACCACAAACGGAGACACGTGCACAAATCAAAGAAGTCAGAACAAATAATAGAACAATAATTTATATGCGACGTAATTAAACAATGTACTAATTTTCGTTTAACATGAAATGAAATTATTAAATCGGAATTATATAATTATTAAAGGGTCATGTCATGAAACTATCAATCAATGTGCAAATCATATGATATCAATTATAATGGCCAAACATTCAATACTGTGCACAAATTCAATATCTAACCCATTGTAAGACAAATGCAATTCACATGGATGGTAAGCAAACATTTCTTTTGTTTTAGACGGATTTACTTTTAGTTTATTTGGGGACATCCACACAGAGGGACATTGGAAACATCCTCAATTTTTGCTTGAATAAAGTCATCATTGAGGTAACTTCCATTGAAAAGCACTTGAACATCATCAGCATACGCAAAGCACAAACAATTATCCAACCTACTAAACAGAACAGAAGAAGTACAAAATGAAAAGCATAGGTTCAAGTACTGGATTTTGCATGACACCTCTTCTGACTGACACTACGTGCGACATCACACTATTAAAACACACACATTGCAACCTATCACATAAATATGAATACATAAGTTCGCATGCATTTCCCTCAAAGCCATACAAATTGCGAAAATCGACTCTGTCAAAGGCCTTTTCCAAATCCAGAGAAACTAGAATACTAAAATTGTGATCATTAACATTGGCTCTGATAGATTCCGTAACCTGTCAGCAACATGGAAGTATCTCGTCCCCGCCTAAATCCACACTGCCCATAATTTAGCAATTTGTTGTCTTCTACCTTGGAGAACACGGGCAATAAAGCTATTGGTCTTACATTTTAAAAGCACTATTACTGGTCTTCTTTTTAATTGAAAATATGTTAGAAGTTTTCCATAAACTTTGAAAAGTGAAACTCATTATAATAGTATTAACTGCATGTAAAAACAGGAATACAAACAGTTCAAAGGAATCAATACAAAGAAAGTCGCCAACGTCGTACAAATTTCCAGAATTTTAATTTCTCCGATTATTATTAACTAGTCCATTATTACGAATTAGATTCCATAAAGATTTCATATTTAAACAATTAGAAAAAAAGACTCGAATATGCCTCGCGCTTTACCCTTCTCTGGATGGCTTTAGTCCGATTTCCCGCTCTACAGTAAATTTTCCTATTTTGTTCACTACTGCCGTTGAGGAAGGCCGCATATGTCAAAAGAGACTTTAACCAATTACGCTTTTAGTTTTTATTCGTAAATATACTTCATTGATCTTCAACATTAGACGTTCTAAAAATCAAAGTAAGAACCTTAGGTAAAACCTTTTTAGACACTACTTCAGATGAAATACTTTTGTAATCATAAAAATTATAAAAGAGCTCAATGCGCTGCGCTGCACTTTTGATTGAAATATATATAAATGCATGTTTCGAAATGTTTGGGCATATGAATTGACTAGAAAGTTCAATACGTTCAATGACAACACAACTATCTAAATGAAGATTACCAGATGGACTTGTCCATTACACAATTTACCACATGCGAAGTTAAAAATATAATAGCTGATTTAAAAGACCGAAAATCCCCGGGATACGACTTGATCACTGCTAAAGTTTTAAAAGAATTGCCTCAGGAAGGCTTACAGCTTCTAACAAGAATACACAATGCAATCATATTAAAGTTGTACATTCCGCCACAATGTAAAATGTCTCAGGTGAAAATGATACGAAAACCCGGAAACCACCTTCCCATAAGCCTCCTACCTACAACATCATAAGTCATAGGAATTTTATTTCTCCGAAGATTAAACCATATAACAGAGTCCAAAAAACTAATACCTGATCACCAATTTGGTTTTAGACAGGGACATGGGACGATTGAACAGGTTCTTAGATTAGTTGAACTGATAAATAAATCTTTCGACACGAAAAAGTATTGCAATGCGGCATTTCTGTACATTTCACAAGCCTTTGATAGGGTATGGCACGAAGGTTTATTATTCAAATTGAGGAAAATGTTACCCACGAGTTTCTTCATTTTTCTGAAATCTTATTTATCTGAACGAACATTTTTTTTAAACACCTCAGGGCCTCAGTGCAGCATTATTGGTCCTAACTTATATCTGATTTTCACTTCGGATCTACTCACAGAAGAAGGGACTCTTATCGGAACGTTTGCAGACGATACAGCTGTTCTTGCCACTGACGTCAACCCGGATCAAGCATCTAGAAAATTGCAAAAACATCTCGATGCCATAACAAAATGGCTCCAGAAATGGAGAATAAAGGCAAACGAAACCGGTTCAGGTAAACGTGACCACTTCCACTTCGGAGAGGATGTTGCCCTCCCGCAAATGATGCAAAGTATCTAGGCATTTGTTTGGACAGAACATTGACTTGACAAAAAGACTGGCCTTGGGGCTCAAACTAAGATCCTTAAATTGGCTTTTGAATGGCAAATCGAAACTATCCCTATTCCCTATGGAATCCAGTTATGGGTTACTGCAGCAAACTCCAACCTTAAAATATTGCAACGCTTTCAATCCAAAGTACTGCGAACCATTACCGGTGTACCCAGATACTTCTTGAACAAACAATTGCATAGAGTTGCAATCTGATGAGCAAAACACCATTATTTACCAGACTAAGGAGGAGAACCACACAGGACCTGGCTATTCAAGACGAATATAGCAGTAGGGACACTCATGGAAGTGTTCCCGAATAAAAATAAAATTTTAGTATGTAAGTAGTACAGAACCAAGGACAGATCGTAATAAATACAGAATTAAAAAAAAAATTAACGATAACGATTGATAATAAACATCGTAATGTGAAGAGCGAGAATTATGTCTGATAGAAACACCAAACTTGTTATATACGAGCCGGATATTGTTAGCCTTCAGACAAATTATTATTAAAATCTTCCATTAGTATTATGTTGTTGTAACGTATAAGTATATCTGAAATATCAGCTTCAAACTCTCCGTGGTCTCCATGGGGCAAATAGCAAGTACCAATTAAAAATTTTTTATTTCTTACAAAATATTTGGTTAGATTTAGAAAAGTTTTCCTTATGGAGGCACTTTTGGAAGAAAGTTTTATTAGAAGACGTTCGTAATATTTCTCAAATATATTAATGTTTGAAAAATGTATTTCGATAAACGTACTTTTTAGGAAAGGTGTTTTTCAACTGCTGGTTCTTTATGAAAATTGCTTTGCAAAAGATACCTTTTTTATACAAAATGTTTCTTTTCACAAATTGTTACATATTTATTTTGTTATTGTTATTGCAAATCAATATAATCTAGTTCCTGATGACATCTAATATTTTTCACTTGAGGGTACCATTAAAAGTTCAGCTATTGTGACATGAAGTGGAGAGCCCAAAATAAATGCTACGCCTCTTGCTACGTCTTCAGGTTTCAATTCATCACTGATGTCTGGTAATATATCGAGATGTTCTGCTCTATCGGAGGCTTTACCAAATTCAGTTGATGTCAATCCGGGGCTAATGGTCTAAAAATAAAGAAAGGAGTTCGTTAATTGCAACGTTTTTTTTTAAAGTAGTAGCATGAAGTGTAGAGTACGTCAGGAGATTGAAGTAATACTGTATGAAGTGTCTAATATTTTGAACAATTTGGATTTTTGTATTTTTCTACATTTATTGCCAAAGACTTCTGTATGGCTTCTGCTGAGATTTTTCTAATAGTTTTTTTTTACCGAGAAATGTTAATCAGAGTTATTTTCTGGGAAAACTGCAGTGTATTAAAGCTGTCAATTCACAGAATTTTGCAATATTAACATATATGTTGTTTCTTTCAGGAAATTATTCTACATGAAAAGTGTTATCTAAGAAGTTTCTGTAAGAAAAGTTTGTTTTATAAGAAAAGCTTTTTTATACCAAAACTGCACTCCCAGCGACCTTAAGAGACCCTTTTAGAGATGAAGGCACCTTTCTATAAGCTAATTTTTTCCAGATATCTTCATATACTAAAAATTTAATTCAACATATTGTTGTATATGAAAAAAGTTATAGAAAAAATCAAGGAATATTGGTGCAGTTCAGTTATAGCTAATTTACGCTTTTAATTTCTATGTCAGGGATCGAGCTGTTTTTCGTAGTTTTACCACAGCCTTAATTTCACTTACTATATTTATTTACACATTATTACCAATAAAACACATAAATTATATTAAGTTTACACTTGATTATTCAATTGTGTTTAACCTACCGATAAACGCAATAGTTTATCCTCTGACATTTCCCTTCGCAACACCTCATTGGCAGCCCTCAATGCATGTTTGGCAACCGGATATAAATTAAAGCCACAACCTGGTATTTCCAGCGGTACTGTATGACCCAAAAGGCTGTTAACATTGATCACATGACATTCTTCGCCAAATTCCATGGCCTTTTTCATCAAACGATAGGCCTCCTTTGTACAGTAAACAGCCCCCATTAAATTAACATCGATGATACGTTTGAGGGACTCATCATTGCCAGCATCAAGAATCTTGGAGAATTCACACATGCCAGCATTATTGACTAGAACATGCATTCTTTGGGCGAAACGTTGCTCTAACCAATGGAAAGCGGTGCGCAAAGAAGGCAATGAAGTGAGATCACATTCGCGGGCAAAGAAACGATCCTTTTGATTGGTGGGCAATTCAGCTTTAAGATCTTCCATTGTCTTAAGGCGACGAGCCAAACCAATCACGATCATATCGGCTTTTAGTAGCTCTTTGCAAATAGCCCAACCGATGCCAGCACTGGCTCCAGTGACAACAGCAACTTTACCACGCCAGCGTTCCATTTAATTAGATATTTAAAAAATAAGATAAATACAATTATTAAAACGTTTTAAGGTAAGTTCAAATTTTAGCTTAAACTTGTTCCGTTAATACGTTGTGCAGCGTTTGAAATTACTTTCCATACTAAATATCAAATAGAGGGCTGCACTTGAAGTAAAGTAATTGGTAATTTTGCCGATTTGTTTTTGTGGTTGTTCCACATACTCGTACATATCCATCGTCTCATTATCTTTGCCATCGCCAGTGAGCCGATCGATTTACTGTCGAAAATTATTGAAGTCAAGTTTAACTGGTTGCACTTTTGCTTTCCATTGGTTAAACATATAGGCCCTCTTTGTGCAGCCAGCCATGTTGTGTGGGCATTTAAGAATATTGTTTGGATATGAGTCATTGCAAATACGCACGAGTGTGGTTATTGAACGTTTAATTTGAGTTGTATCTTCATTTAATTACATTTACAGGTTTCTGTTTTAAATAATAACAATTTCGAGTAAGTCAGTGACCATTTATGATCTTACATATAATAATTAGTATAGATATGTATTCACAGTTCAGCGTTCCAGCAGCAGACGCTTTAAGTTACAGTAATATTTTGAACATATTTACGAAATTTTGTACTTGTAGCGAAAAGGATCATTAAAATAATTTAGGAAATATTGAATAGGAATGAAATATATTTGGAATCAGAAATTGGCGCTTGGTTTCTACTGTTACAAGAGTGGATTTGAATATCTATTGGAGCGAACAACATTGGCGAGTGAATATAATCTCAAATGTACTTTTTAGTCATGACAGTTCTAAAAAAGTCTCACCTTGCCTTTATAATCCGTCAAGTGCGACTCAATCGGCCACTCACAAATATAAATCGCGAAGTTTTCTATAGTTAGTAAGTATAACATGCTGAATAAAATAGAAAAAATTACTGCGGGCTCTTGTAAATTATAAATCCACATTCAAATTCATGCTCTAGCCAACTCTGGTGTCCTATCAATCGCTTTTCAAGGACGGCGTTGAAGTCAAGAATATTTGCCAATTATAGAAAGGCGCCATATTGGGCATTCCACGTGTTTAGTTCAATGTGTTCATAATGTTTCTGGGGGTGGTCAGTACTTGGGAGATTCCAATTTATTCTTTTGCTTGATAAATTCACTGCCATTTTCGGACAGTTGGCGAATGACGGCACCAACTATTAGACTTTTCATTCCATTTAGTTTCTAAATGCATTGGCTAAAATTTGTAAATTAGTTCACAATTAATTTAATATTTTTGATATAAATTTGTGAAATTTCTCATATAATTGTTATTTGTGTTTTCATAGAGAACTGAAAGAAAACAGTACTAGTTCAGGAAAATCTCCTTGTTTCAGTTTGTAAGTATTTATTTACAAATAAAATTAAAAAAACAAATACAATTCCTGGAAGACAGAATGAACATATTAGGCGCTATAAACTTGAATTCTTTGCAAATATACAAGAAAACACACAGACTTTTTATTTATTACACATCCATAAAACAAACATGATGTTTGATTTAAAAAACTACAACTTTTGAGTCAATTTAAGCCATTATTAAAAATTTTAAGAAAAGTAAACAGAATAGTGAAAAATTTGAAGACGTTTAACGAACTACATCATGTTTAAGTTAGAACAGTTTGAAGTTACTTATCAATAAAGTGGAGGGCAAGTTTAAATGTAGCAGAGATTATATAATATGTACGGGTGAACAAGAAAACGCTCATATCTCTCACGCGTCTTGCATTACGTATGTCTTAAAACGTGGGAAATGATCAGGGTTCTTATGTATAATGAATATGAATAAATAAAATTGCATTTTAATGTTTCTTTTAAGAACTATGTGAATTTGTGAGTTTTCATTGTAATTATTTTCTTTTAGATTGTCTCGATAGGATATACAACAGCCAAAGTTATTTTTAATTTCTATGCAGAGTAAATCATTTAAAACTCATATTAAATTAAACTAAATACTGCAAAATAAAATCTCTTTTCATTAACCGATACTCTCGCCTTTACAAAAGCGTTTGATTAAGCAACAATATAGGTAATCATTATTAAACTTCCATGCCCTCATCCGACTTCTTGCCCTGTTTATTCAAAGCTTCCTCATTGGTTAATTTTGTTTTTTCCGTGCGTGTATGCCACACCAACACGTCACGGCACATATTAGCCAATGGCTGCAACTGTGATCTGGTTGTTAAATGTCTTAAGATTTCACTTTCTTGATAGCCGCGTTGAACCTCATAACTAAAAGCGGCTTGAGGAAATTTGAAAAATAATTCTGTACTTATGGCAAAGCCAGCCATATCAATGGGGAAGGGTCGCTCCGGACGCCAAGCTGCATTAAAGCCTTCTACTTCGTTAGTTGTGGGATTAAGCAGAGGTTTCTCTACCATAAGTCCACCCACTAAGCCCACCGGCCACACACCTACTCTTCCCGGTTCGAGTTTGGACATTTCAGCAAATAATTCTACACTATAGGAATTGTCATCGTCCATAAAAAACACCACACTATGTTTGTCGGCATCAACATTTGTACGTATCCATGAGAGTGCAAGGTTTCTCTGTTCCACACCGCGTGGTTTAATCCAATTTGGATCATTGTGTTTCAGTTTGAAGGCGGTGGGAGTTTTGATATTTAACTGGGTAGAACGTTGTGTCAAGCCGGCCCGCTCCAAGAGATTTCTCACTAGATTCGTGGTTGTATCAGAATCTTCTACTATAATCCAATGCAGATTAGGTAACAGCATGAAAATATGAGATAATCTTAAAGTAGAATAAAGAAAAAATCAGTAATTTAGAAAAACATAAGCAAATAAGTATTTGTTAAGGGATTCATGCATTCGATTCTGGGTTGCGAAAAATTCCAAGGGCAAGCGTAATCTCAAAAGAAACCATGATATAAAAAAATTATTTTGTGTAGTTCTAAATGTTGATTACTGGACCTTTCTTGTATGATATTGCATGAGGGTACAAAATATGCGGCTTGTAGTTGATCTTGTTGCAGTGGATTGATTGTAAAGTGGAATTAAATCAAAGGGTTCTTAACCAAAAGCAGGATGTTATAAGTTGAAAATTGTAGAAAATAGTAATACGCAAATCCACGGAACACTCTAAACTTCATAGAGTTGTGCCTGTAGCAATCATTACAAAAATTAGTGTTGTGTCTATCCTACATTATCGCTTCTGCGGGGAGAGTTAGGCTATAACAAATTGTTATTATTGTATTTATTGTTTATATTTTACAAAAGTTGCGTTTACAAAATGCAAAAATGATATCATTATAAATTATTATTAATGTCATATGGTTTTTATTACACATTTTCAACCAATGTTTCGTTAATGTACGTATGTTGTCTTTTTCTTTGTCGTAGCTTTCTTTAGCTAGAATGGAAATTAATTAGATTAGAACAAATTTAGAATTATATGCGTACTGATCGGGAAATAAAAGACCGGGAAATAAAAGAAAGATTCTAGATTTGAAAAACTCATTGATTGACTTACATTTCTGACTAGCTGACCCGGCAAACGTTGTTTTGCCTTCAATAGAACTCAAATAAATAACAGAGCCACATATAGGGTGGTATGTTTGTCACCTACCATTATTTGATTCAATGTTAATGTGATAAAAAAAAAAATTTCATCTCCAACGCCATCTATCACTTCAAATAAAACCTTTTAAACCTTCCGGAATACTCTACCAATAATTTAAGACCAAAATGTGCCAAATCGGTCTAACCGTTCTCGAGCTTTAGCGAGACTAACACACAGCAATTGATTTTTATATATATATATAGATATAGATAGATAGATAGAAGAATAGATAGGATTTTGCTTCAAAATAACAATTATTGGATTGGAAAAAAATGTAAATAAAAAATAATTATTGCTTTCGTTAATTAGAAATTTCACAAGTAATTGTTTTTTCGGGGACATGTTCTAAAAATCAAAAATAATTGTTGTTCTCAGAGAGAAAGAGAGGTAGAGAAAATATACATATTATATTATAAAAGCCAAAAATAATTATTATTCCAAGAGAGATATAATAAAAATTACAGATATCTCTTATAGAAAACGTATTTACATATAAATAAAATTTAAATCTGTTATGGTTCCCGTTTAGAATTTTATAGCTGTATTCTAGATCGAAAACTTGCCTTAATTTTACTATTTACTACTGATAAATGGAAACTTAACAACTAAGAGTTTTCTTTTAATTGCACGAAAGTTGTTGAAATAATACTACTTTTGCTAGTGCTTTGTACAAGTTTGTATATTTTCCTTGATACTATTTTTTGCATTGAAGAATCGCCTAATAAAATAATATCTCAGTATTTTTTTGAAACACTAACACTAATATTGTTAGTGCCCTCCTTCTGACTCAGAGTGTTTAATTTTTTTTTTTTCTGAATTTCACGTTTGGTTCTGCTTTTTCATTTGTTCTGCTTTTTTGTATTGTCAAGTTTTATACAAAACAGCAAAATTTGCCAGAATATCTGTGAAATGCAATTTCTTTAGAAAACGATTCGATATGAAAATAGGAAAGTAAATACTCATATTAGCACGATATCCGCCTTTCCTTGTGGAAAACAAAAGAATTATTATTATCAGAAATGTATTGTTTTTTTCTTATAGACAATAGTCTATTAAATTCCGTTAAATTTTATTAGAGAATATAGCGGCCAGCTTGAGGCTGATTAGTTTAAACAATTTGCTAACAAATTTAGTGGATTTCTCATATCTACAACGCACCACGTAGGTTTTCCAGAATTTGGCTTTCTTTATACCTGCGGTGGCGCTTTTGTGTAATGTACAATAACGGTTGAGAAACGTATATTAATATATATAATTCGTTGTTAGCTCGTGAGGAAACAAACTATTGCTATGCCAAGTAAACAAATTTGAAATCTGTATAACACTTTCGTAGACAACGTCTGAATAAATATATTCGAAATCTGTGTAAATAACACAAAATATATACTTTAACTTCATAATTATATGATACTAACAAAGGAAGACAACTTTGCCTTGAATGAACGTGTTTTATACTGCAGCACATAAAGACAGCTGTCAAAAATGTTGGAAACTTATTAGATTTTCGAATTGACTGGAATATTTGTTAGAAATGGGAATTGGTCAAATAAAACAAATAATTACTAGCATTAAAACATTCTGCCACATCGTTTTGATTCTTGTTGAACTTAAGTCAAGGTTTACATAAGACTTTTTTCGAAAAAGAGAACTTTGTTACTCTGCAAACTTATCCTACGCCGACAGAAATTCCTATATGTATTTTTCGATCATTTTTCATTATTGCCCTGGGAACCCTTGTGGTCATATATCTAATCATCAAACTATTTGGTGGTATTTGGTTAATATAAGAGTTATTAAAAATACAGGTAGTAGATTTTATGCTTAGTATTCTTAGTAAAACGTCTCAGCAAGAACAACCGTTTTCAGCTCTCCTGAAATATCGATACAATGTATGAAGGAGTTGTAATATCGCACAATAATATTGCACAATTGTTCAGTAAGAACAATTATAGCAATACTTATATTTATCATTTAGAAAAAAATCATGTTTCTTCTGTTTGTAAGTTTAGCGAAATATAGACAACATTGAACAATAAAACTTCATTTTTTGTTTATTACTGTTAAAATGATCATTTTTGTCCTTCATGCATTTTATTGTTCAGGTAATGCATTTGCGACATCTTTCCAATATCAGTCGGAATATGCTATAAAAATATGGAAACATATTTTTGTAATAATTCCATTGTTAACTTATTGCAAATCACTACTTTTAATCATTAATTATATTCCCTTTTATTCAGTAAAATAATACCAAAGTAATTTTGCGCATTAACTTCAGGAATGACGCAATTAATCGTTGCGATTATATTTGCTGTTGCTTATTTGTTGCGGTTTAAAGACGTTGGACCATATGTAAATATTATTTTTTGGGTGTAGTTACCGGTCTATGTCGCACAGTCCAGAAATGATTCAAGCATTTACGCATAATACCGGTCGACTAATTCAAAGCCAGACGAATAACTTATTCATATCTAAAAATATCATTAGATATCATTTTCATGTCATTACCTTTAAGAACGAAGGGCGTAAATATTTCTTTCAATAATTTATACAAGCCAGAAAATATACACAGAGAAATATCACTCTTATGAAAGACAATTTTTAAATCACTAAATAGGTGACAATGCGGTAGTCACCTCATCAAAGGAATTTGTAGTTAGGCAAATATTGATGCTTTAAAAATACATTTTTAATGACATGCTTTAGAAATTCGCTTGTAAAATCGCCAGTTTTTATTATGAGTGTATTTTTTGGAAGCTAAGCTCTGATATAGGCTCTTGCATTTAAACTGATAACGCACAACGGTTTCTTTTTTGTGTGGAAGAAAGAAAGTAATTATTACTTTTCTTTCCTACTCCTTTAATATATTTTTAAACCTATACATTTAGCTTTTGGTGCGATCGCTTCTTGGATCCCTTTGAAATCCACTAGGACCCGCGCAAAAAAGTTTTAAAATGTGGTATTGTGCAATAGTTCTAGTTCCTGCCGTCTTTCCTATATGAAAAGCCTACATATGTAGTGTTGGAGATCAACGTCTGTACTGAAATTTTGAATGGAGAAGAAAGTTTAAAAAGGACGACTTGCCCACATATGGGTCTTTAGATATAATTCTATTTGAGAGCTTTGGCAAGTGTTTAGTATGAAATTTTAACCAAATTATCCACAAATATTGTTAAAGTAAATCTCTAAAGAACGCGCTGCTTTTGAGCAAACTTCAAAGTAACTTTTTATATAAAAATGTCGTCTAAAGCAATTTATAATTCTGGTAGTTTTTTTTTTGTTATGTACGATTTATACGGAAATTAATGTCGACAAATTTGCTTCTTATAAGAAATTTTGTCAAAAAGAGCTTTCCATGGAATAATTAGTTCACAGAAACATTCGATTCCGCATAGTCTCAAACTTTGAATTTAACTGATAAACGAATTGCAAAATGTATTGAAATGTAAAACTATTGTCTAGTTTGTACAATCTTTTACTGATAAAAATCACATTTGTTTAAGACATACAGCAAATGGACGATCAAGGTGGGCCTACATCTCATCCAAAGACATTTCTATCCTAGGTCTCCGCTAGCCTTTTTTGTTTCTGTACAAAGTTATCTTTTTATTAATCTTAAAACATAAAACGACTCCTTTGCTTGCCTCAGGGCGAATGTGAACCCACATCACCTATACCATATTTTTGTTGTTATCTCATTTTTGTTGTCTTTTCCGGCTTTGTTTGATGATGCCAACTCACCGCGTAAGTTCAGCCTTCTGTTGTGGTCTCGTATATGTGGGTGTTATACAGTATATTGTCGGCAGTAGCCCATCTTGTTGCTTTGCAAACATGGCCTGTAAATACTCAGGACCTTGACACGTCCGTTTACCATTACGATGAACCATTAACAGAATAACCAAAAAGACTATAATTAAAACTAGAACTTGACGCGGCCGTATTCGTACTTCCGACATGGTACTTCTGATTTTCTTTATGTTTCCTTAACAGCTAATTAAGTAATTGCAAGACGCGAGTGTAATATTATCGAAAGCAACAGAGAAATAAGTATGAAGTTGTTGCGTGAGACGGAAAAAAGTAAACAAAATGTTATGATAAGAAACGGACAGAACGTCGGCTGATTTAGGGGAAATGTCACAAGTACGAACAATCAACAGAGTTGTTATTGTTATAATTGTGTAAATGCGTTATAATTTCAGCTGTGACATAAACTCTCTAAAATTACATAGATGGCGCTATTAAACTGTTGGCATTGAATACAGCCAGAAATAAGATTTCGGGAAAATTTGTCAGTCTCAGCAAGGAGCATGTTATTCAAAGTCAACACACTAATGTTATTCTGCTACCAGAAAAAAAAAATCATTTTAATAAGAAAATTATGGACGTTGTTTTCTATCGCAGTGAAATGGAATTTCCGTTTTAATATAGATATTGGGTGGAGTTTCATTTACCGAAAGTCAACAGTATGACAGTTTGGAAAGGAAGTCCCGAACCTGGTGGTTGCCAGAAACGCTGGCGATTTTGTATACCTTAAATTAAATTCACTAATTACACTAAGTGCACTAAGTACACTTATTATACGAAAAGTCTTTTCAGGTATACTTTCTGCGTATCCATTTTCTGCTTATCACATTTTGATCCTCATGTATTAGGTTGTAGATATCAGCTTTAAAAAATAAAAATGTTTTTTCAAGAAACCTTTTTTCAGGAAAGTGGAATTTTTTTTTTCTAAGTAAAATATCTTTGAATAAGTTAATTTTGTAGAATTATATTTGGAAACTCTTGTTTTCATACACACAGATTTCGTTTGGATAGTGGCTTACAAGGGGCATTTAATGGGAATGGTAATTCCACAACAAACAACTTTTTAAACGAAATTTTTATATTGAAAGTTTATATGGTAAATCCTTTTTTAATACTTTTCTGTATGGGAAGTGTGTTCCAAGTTTTTATATGTGATATGCTCTCCGATACAATTTCCATATCAATTTTTTATTCCTAGATCTTCAGAAAGACCTTTCTACATTGTTGCATGGGTAGAAGCAGCTACAACACAAAGATAATCCGGAACGTCCAACGGGAAGTTGTGCACTCCGGCCACAATCGGGGGGGTCAATGCCAAAAAGGGTCATCTAATGCCAACGTACCTGGAAAAAGAAAGGAATTGGTTAATGTGGTAGAGAAGAAAAAGCAAATTAGGAATATAAAGCATGTTTACTTACCCAAAGTAAGAATTAGAAAAAAAGAAACGAATCCGAGACAATGTTGTTGGGTAGACGATCGTAGAAAAAGCAAAAGTGCATGTGAAGCTAAAAAGGAAATGCAGCGTAGCCAGATTAATCGTTCATAGATCAACTCCGAAAAGAAGAAAATGATTGACAGATAGAGTTATTGCCAAATGCAGCGAGTAGAAATAACAACCCTGTAATTGACAATGCGCCAAGAATATCTTATTTATTTACTCCAAGTATATAGGTAGATGGCTCCGTCTAACATATATACACAGGAAGTAAATAGGAATTTGTCGTTACGCGGGAACTGGAGTTGGCCTATATAAGGCTAATTCCGATAAGAAATCAGATTATTAAAAACTGTGCTGTTGAAGTGAGCCGGTCAAGGCGAAATTTTTAAGAGCGAAAAAAAAAAAAAAAATAAAGTGGACATAAGAACTAATCACAAGAGGAGGGGTGTGAGCAAAAAAACTCAAGATTTGTGTGTGAAGTCAGACAAATCGGCTCGCAATTAAAAAAAAGAAAAAGAAAATAAAGCTAATAAGAACAACCCTATCAGCATAATTGAGTTGAATCTTCCAAAGGTGTTCGGTGAATACATTTATTAGCCCCAAGAAACATCAATTGTACGGCACGGTCTGATCTCCTGGAATTCCAAGGATACAGGAGCCAGCACCACTCTTTTTTTTTGGGCCAGGGTGATATAAGGCGCCTGAGTATAAGGGTTTATGCCGCGAGCCCCCTCTTAATGTTTCCGGAAAACTGACCGATATATTCCGCCGTGACAGCTAAGTATATGTCCACCATCACCATTAGTTTTCGTGTCACCTGCAAAATAAAGAAACCAGACTGTGTTGAGTAACTAGAAAGCAAGGTAACAAAACCTATATATGAGCCAGATCGACGCTGTGGCTATAAATTCGCCAAAAATATTGGAGGCATAATTGCCAAGAAAAAAAAAATAATGCAATAATAGAATAAGTTTATGTTAGTGTTGTATGTGCGTTAGTAGTTAGAAAAAAAAAACGTATGTTATATGTATTAAACCCATAAATTGTAAGGACCATTAACATCAGTTTTTTTTCTTAAGATTTTTAGGAGAGTAAGATTAATTAAGTAGTGCACTAGAAGCGATACACGTTTCTCTTGTTTGCGTCTGCCAAATTGCAGAGAAAAGACCAGTTAAAAGAGCTCTATATTAACTAGGGTATTAGCAATATCGAAGGGTCAATAAGTGGCAACAAAAAAATAAACTTCTAGACGCTAGGAAGGTTAATCTGATAAATGACTCAACCAATGATATTCTGTCGTTGATGTTAGTGGTTTGTGATAATCTGTGTCTTAGTTTAAGGAAAAAAGGACCAAAACAGGTTGTGAATAAATGTATAATGTGAATTTTTGAGTGTTTAGAAAATATGAATTGCTAAGTGTTTTTATTTGAAAGGGGGACTTTATTGAAGGGAATCTGAGGCGAGATGTGTGGCTTTTGGGGTCCTAAATCAAAAAAAAAAAAAAGTATTCGGAGAATTAGGACTATGGAAGGGAGGGCAGTGCGAGAGTGCGTCAACAAGTTCTCTTGTGAGTTAGGTGTGTTTAGTGTTGTTTTGTAGTGTTGTGTTTGTCCATGTAAAAATTTAAATTACTCTAATTTTCATGTTCGTCCCCGAAGTGTTAAGATTGGAACGGGTTAAGACCCACTGAGATACCGATAGCAGCCGGGGGACCAATCTTAGCGCCAATCAGAAAGGTGGCACGTAACAACATATATGTAAATAGAAAAAATGCCTTCCAAAGCACCTTTCTTTACATGGAGGACATTTTTTCTCTATAAAAAAATCATAGAGAACAATTTTATAAAGAAAAGTACCGAGGAAAATAAGAAACGTTGGTGAAAAATAATTCTACATCATGCAAA
>JAHXMU010000009.1:3175313-3316812 GCA_019455685.1 Philornis downsi
CTTCCCTATATAAAAGTACACGGAACACACTTTCCTATAGAAAAGGAATTGTAATGGAAGGCATTTATCCAAAAATGTCATTGAAATCTGTTTTCACACAGAAAAGTGCCGTGGAAAACATTTTTCATGTGGAAAACTTTTTTTTTACAGAAAACAATGTACTTTGAGGATAATTTTTTATCCAATCTATCGATCGTGAGCATAGTTAGCATGATTTTAGAACCGGTATGATATCGTATTTTTTTTTGTTATTCAGTAGTGAAAATGTTTCCTCAGCCAAATTACTAATTTGTTAAATCCTTGCCTGTGTAACTGTGTACTTTTATTTGATAGGCGCTAGTCTTGTTGTACCGACGAGCGGTCGGTTAATCGGCAAGTCTACTAAAAGTTTTTGAAACTGATGTTTAAAAACTTCTTTAAACAAATCTCGTCAAGAGAGTTTGAACATTATCGCGTGTAACCTCACTCGTTGTGAGGAGCTACCCAATACCTCATCTATGAAGCACAAGGGAATTTGAAGGTAGGAAACTTTCTCACTTCACATCTTTGTAATGAAGGAGAAAAGGGTTCAAAGCGGCCAAAGGAGGGCTTCTCCTGGGCCAAGTACTACTAAACGCAGTAGTCCTGTAAGTTTTGCCGAATATTTACAAAGGGTTACATCGTGAGCTTCCTGCAATATGAGGCAACCATAGGTAATAATTGAATGAACTAGCGCCGAGTATTATTTGCTATCGGGGTTAACACCTCAATGTTTAATTTTTGTTTCAAGGCCTCACCAATATACTTCGAAGAAGCTTCGAAGGCAGTGTTGCCATAAAAAATTAATGCGCACCAATGTTTACACGTGTTTTCTAACATTAAAATGCAAACATTTTGTCCTCACACTTAATTATACCAAGAAAAAAAGGCGTATTTAAAATCATGTAAAATTCTGTTCTGCTCAGATTTGCATCTCGCCGGAAATATAATGGAAGAGAAATTTTCTAGTAATGTGAGAGAATGGTTTTCTTTTGTTTGTAAATATAAGCTATTTGTCTTTGGCACCTATCACATATTTAGAACAAATGACTTTTCTCTAGATATAAATCATCCAGTTTTCTATAGCAACTATTACATTTGGTATAAATATAAATGCAAGAGTGTAAATATAATGTTCGTGTCTTCGCTTTCGCATTGCCATCCAATTTTTCTATTGCGAATTGTGAATTGGTAGGTGTCTTCGATATTTCAATGTTGAACAGTCATTCGATTTGTTTATATACTCGTATATATTTCCATTACATATTCAAAACAATTTAATATTTATTGCATAAATATAAACTTTAATGATTTGCAACATAAATACCTCTTTTTACTTAGCGTAAAACAAACTGACAAAGAAAACAATATTGGGTTAGTTTGACAAAAAACGAATAGACGTAAATAGGACTATAGAAGCACTTTGTTGCAGAAAGTGGTGTTTTCATTGAAGGGATTTTAATGAGTTTCAATTTTTTAAAAACTTGCCACTGTAGATTGCACTCTACAGTCTAGTGGAACGATAAACCTGCCATGTTATATTAAACTTATTCGTTTTTCTATATTGGCACATTTCTATTATTTCACAATAACCATGTCCGCAGATAGTTACGTCGATTAGAAATTTGCTGAGTCTTTCGGCTATCTTGTAACTGTAACCATATGTAGCCTTTAAATAATGAAAAAAATATTAGAAAAATTCTACAAAAATATCATTTTTCAGAATTTTGATTTAGTCCTTGTATGAACAATTTTTCTCCTACTGGAACAATTTCTCTCAATTGTAGTACTTGCGAGCTAAGCATCTTGGGCAAAGTATCGATTCATTACCAAATGGTTACTCAAAAGTTTCTATTCGAAACATTTGTAAACGGTTTTTAAAAGTTTGGCTGAAGAGATTCAAGTTTATGTAATAAACATATTAAATGTTGGCATATTTATGCTTTTAATAAACACTGCATTGTAATCCTGTTTTTATAGATTTAAAGAATTTTGATAAAGCTTATAATTTTGGTTTCGGTAGCCAAGTCTCGCATTCGGGTACCTCACTAAAAGAGTCTAGGCAGTGTTGTATTTTTTCATAGCATCGAATGGTTATCACTCAGTATTGAGAACCCGAACAACAACCAATATCCAGAGCGTTATACCGAAAAGTTCAGCACTTTAGCAGTTCTGCTACTGCAAAGATGATAAAAATATCATGAATACATTAAAAATCTTGCAAAATTAAAGAGTTTAATCTTCCTTTCAGGCTTTATATTACTTTTACAATTATTTGCCACAGATTCTGTGACTTTGACATCAACAGATCAAAGATTTTCTATTTTGAAATTGAATTGAATTCGGATCTGCGATTTAAATGGCAGGCAACCGCGTAAATTGGTTAAACTTAAAAAGCAGTCACAAAAGAGCAGGATTTCGATGGCAAACTGAGTTTTTATTTCAAAATAATGAAGTGCTTAAATAGTACGAAAGTTTGAACACTTGTTTCTCGGAGGTGTCACCAATATCAAATGGTTCTGATTTTCTTTCTCCAAAGAAATCTTTAGACATGTGTTATGTCTCCCCGGCTTGGACAGATCTGCGGACGTAAAATCCTTTCCCATTGGTAACATTTTCTGGACATAATGTATTTCGTATAGGCATGAGTTGAGTCAACGCGACCGTAGTGTCATTCTTATTTGTGAATGGTCTATTAGATGACAGCGATAAGGTACAATTCGTATTAGTTTTAGCCAAATAATATTTAGTTTGCTACGTGTTTTCCTATGTATAGGGAATCGTCTCTAAAAGCCATATTTTGAGACGAATCATGAACGAAAGTCATTCTTCAGCGACATGTTTCGGAAGTACAACAAAGCAGTTCATCGGTTTTTGGTAATTCAGTTTTTTTTGTTATCACTAATTCCAAAAAGTGTTCAAAATAAACAAACAAAGAGTTTCAGTTTCAGTTGATAAATCTTGAGCAAACTGAAACAGAAATGGAGCGAAACAAATGCTATGAACTATAATTGGCACGCTGAATAACTTGCAGTTAAAAATTTGTGGACTTGAATTAGAACTTACAACTTATACACTTCTCCGTAAATAAAACAATTCTTAAATGAGTTCCTTTTTTTTAATTTCTTTCTTGGAAGTCATTTATTTGTATTCGGCTTTAAAGAATCTTATTTATTTTATTTTTTTCCGAAAACAAAAATCAATATATTTGACAATTGCGTTAGAAAAGCTACATCTGTTTTGCGGGTTCTGGCAACTTTGTCATTTCGAAAATGTAAGAAATTAATTTGAAAATTAAATGCATTTTATTTAGAATTATTGTAATATTAGTTATTGTAATATATTGTATATATATAAATAGTTTTTTGGGGGTTCTTTTTCATGGTTGTTACTTTGCATTTAAATTCGCCATAAAATTTTCCTTTTCGGGTTTTTTTGTGTTACATTCATTATATTTTTTATATATTTTTCTTTTTTTTTTTTTTGATATATTTTCAATTATTTAGATGAGCATTTTGTGAATGAGTGGAAAAGGAACGGTAGAAATAAGTATTTTGTAGATGATTGAATGATTTCCAATTTATATGTAAATTCAATTTAAGTACTCAATATTTCATAGTTATGATGGCAATTAGTATTTGTACAAAATTGTTTATTGATGCGTCATTTTTTACGGGCGTATGCATGTGTTGCCATTCATTTCATTTAAATACAGTGGTTTCATTTAGTTGTTTATTTATGTTTATTAATATATATATATATATAGTTTGTTCATTAAAAAAAAGCTCTTAAAAGGCGCTTGTTTGTTTTTGTTTGTGGTTCTTTGTTGTTGGATTTTATAGGCAAACAATAACTGACATGAAAACTGAAAATTTGAATTTTAATTAAAACCAAGAACTGCAATTAAATCAAAAACTAGAGTGAAGTTTTGTATGTGATATTTCTTATTACATTCTTTTATTTTATTCTTATTAGTTATTTTTTATTTGTTCTTATTTAATGGTGGAAAATGTATATTCTTATATACTATTAAATACATTTACTTATAATTAATTTATCTATTCTATATCTTTTTTTGTTTGCTTTACTTTAATATTGAAGTTTACGACTTTTTACAATTTAATAAGTGGCCTGGTGGGGCACCAATTCAAAGGGAATAATTTTTTATTTTTGATATTCGAAATTAAGGAAAATTTTGAAGCGTGATTAGACAGCGCATAGCTGAGCGTAAAGCCAAATTCAAAAGGAGCGATGACAACATTATCAAAAGTTTGTAAATCAAACTAAATCTATTGTTTCGAGATTTCGAGAAAGAAATTTCAAAGCAGTAAATTTCGGTGGCAAAGGAATGCCGTTAAGCAACGGGGGCAATTTTTGTCAAAAAGTTCAGACACTAATTTGCAATTTAAAATTCAAGCCGCGTCAAAAATAACGTCTTGTACAATTTTTCAATCACCGGTCGCTTCATATAAACTTCAGTTGATTCCAGTTCCAAAAAATATAAATCGTCGTGTTCAGAGTTTTTCTTCCGGATGTAGTTACTTGCTCCTTCTATTTGGAACACAAATGCTTGTTGTTTCATTCAATAGTCTTTAGAAGAAAGGATTTGGAATTTAAAATTGATGAATTTACTCAGCGATTGTTTCATTAAAAATTTGTCTGAGCCGCGATGTGCAATTAGTATTTCAGATTTCAAAATTGACAAATACCAGATCGTCAAAGAGATATTTACTTTAAAAGCAAAATATCTAATTCGTCGACAATTAGAAGGAAATGATTTCGTCGACAATTAGGTGTAAGATGTTTTTATTATTTTTTGTGAGATTTCATTAGGGGAAGTAATTAACGAAATCTCCAGACAAGGAATTTTGGTGGCAATATGAACTAGGCTTTAGACTTATTCCAAGCTGCAGTATGTTGCACTCGATTACATTTGGTGGAATGGAGGACATAACATAGCTTTGTGCTATTGCGGTGCAGAGCACCCGATACTGTTTTTGACACCGTTTGCTTTTATGGAAACCGATACTGCCAACGGAGTCACTTATTTCGCAAAATTACTGAATTCTCTCAAAAACTGAAATTAAATTGATGCTATACTTAAAATATACATAAACATTTCATGTACATAAGTCAGCCAACGCAAATAACGAACTCTCAAAAGACGAGGACTTAAGTGATTATGTAGGTATCCGTTGATTGAATTTATAATGTAAAATAATATTCAAATTGTTGTCGAAGTTTTTTGCAAGATAAAAAAATAACTGGTATAAGTAGAACTATACCATACTTCATGCTTCAAAGAAAAATTGTCACAAAAATAATTAATTTCCGAAACATTTTGAACATAACTTGGTTTCGAACGCAATATGAACATAGCTTAACTTATGGCTGTCATTTATAAGTTATTTATTTATATTGTGATTTATTTGGTAATTTTTTAATACAATGTTGAGCAGAATTTGTTGTATTCCATAGTGCGTGAATTTTCTTTAATAAATTTTTGCGACTTCCATGTACGAGTAGTTTGTTTGCACTGATAGGAGTGCTCGAAATGAAGTGCAACTGCTTTCAAGATTGCAAATGCAAATTGACAACGGTTTTTTTTTTTGTTAAATACATTTTATAGTTTGAGCAAAGTGTTAAGAAAGGAATTTTGAGGATTAAATGGATATAATTTCAATATATTAATTAGCAGTTATTTTTATGCAATCAATTACATCATTTTGCAATTGTTAGATTTCATAATAGCAAACCAGTTTAATGCTTACTGATGTAGCACTTCATTTCTTTCGAAATTGAGTACCGCACGAACACTTTGTAAATAGCATTTGAATTTCCGAAAGATTTAAGCTATGTTCGAACTGTATGATTCGGAATTTCACTTTATAAATCAAGATTTAAGGTCCCGTTTTCAAATTGGATTTTTAATTTCTTGTAAATAGTTTTTCTTTTGTGTGTATGTATAAGATTTTATTTATAAATAAATGTTGAGCATTTCAATTTGTTTTTCAATTTTGCATACAGTTTCCATATATATTTTTTCCAAATATAAACTTTGATTTTGTTATCGTGCTGTATCATTTTTTATTTATTTCTTTTTCTTATTAGCTGAAATTTTATTCACATAAGCCACAATTTACACTTAGATTAACTTCAATGTATAATTTATATAGTTTTTTTTTTTGTATTATTTTATATAATCTTACTTTTCATGATTATAAAAATACATGTCTGTTTCCTAAAAAATGATGTTAAAAGCAAAATTAAATGAATTAGTCTTGTCAATTTTGTTTAAGTACCAATAGTTTTAAAATAAAACATATTTTCCCTAATTAGGACATTATACAAAGAAATAGGGCTGAAGACGTCATGGGTTAGGAAATGTCTGAACTTAGCTTAATTTTAGTTTTGAAGCGCCTATGACATGAACTTACGTTTGCGTTCGAAAGGGCTGTACTTTTCATTAATACTCCTCACAGAAAATATAATTGATTATATCACAATCAACTCTTCTGAACATGTATTTTCTTCTGAAAAAACGGGTTTTTGACATGCTTGATTCATCAACCTGACATGGTCTTGCGAATGTTGTTAATCAAAATGGTCAGATTATTTATGAAATCAACGCAAATATACATGGCTGATTCCTTTCGAATGCTTCTCTATATCTTTATAAATTATTTATTTTATATAAAAAAATAAATTAAATAAATTATATGTCATGTTCTGCTCAATAAATTTCATTCCAAGATTTTGATCGAAAATTAATGTAAATGACGTTTTTTTATATGTATATAAAAATATTTAAATTAAATTAATATAATATTCACTTATAAAAAAATGGCATGTAATTACATTTATCGATAAAATAAACATAGATTTGTGTTTCTGTTTTAAACTTATACCATATCATCTTATTCGCATGGTTTTTCGAACTATTTTTTAAAACAAATTATGACTACTTAGACTCAAAGAAATGAACTCATTTTAATTAAGGCAATAAATGAATAATTTGCATTATCATGAAATGTAAGTCGAATACTATAACGCAATAGGTATGTATCGTATGTATGCATGGTACTAATTTGTAATCTTTAACTAATGAGGAATATGATTTCTTAAAATAAAACTTAATCAATTATATAAATTTAAAACAAAAAACCTGAATCATTCTTAAATTTAAAGAACGAAAAATACAACTAGAGAGAAAATTTACATAGTCTCTAAAATGGGAAAATTATTACGTTTGCAGTAAGTGTATAACTTAATTGTACATTTTTGTATATTTTTCATTTCTTCAATTTTATTGTTGTTTATAGAGAGTACTATGGTAGTTTATATATAATAATAATGAAGCATATTTATTCCCAAAATTTGTTCGGCGAAAATCCAAATCCCATGATTTCCGATTTTTCATTTGTAGATTTCATTTATTGTATATAAAGGTTATATCCGTTTTTTTTTAATATTTACGGGTCGTCCACTTTTGTCTTTTGACATTTACACTGCCGAATTTTTTCCAATAATTTCACCACTTCGTGAGTGTACGAATTTGCCATCAAATTCTACGGTGGAATTCTGTTTCAAACTACCGGTTGGCATTTGCAGAGGTTGCTTTTCATCTCTGTTCAAAATAAAAGTAAGATTGAATAGATGACAATTAATATGTTAATAACAGGTTAAAAGAAAGATTAAGTTTACTCGAAAATTAATCTTAAAAGTTGAATGTAAAAGTCGAATTTACAGTTTATTATACAAAATCAATTAAAATTTGAAGTCAACTAGAAGTTTCTATGTCAAAATTTGTAATTATGAAATATTTAACTTGGTAGACTGAATACAATTTTGTTGAACGGCCAAGATTCTTCCTAGTTACAGTCTTACATAGTCATGTTTTCAAGTTAGAGGAATCGCAGATCTTAATAGCAAATCTTACAATTATCTACAGCCTCCAGACCTACATACATAAAGAATGGAAACAATTGGGCTGTTTTATTTGCAATTAAATGTGCCGACGATATTGATTTATTTTGAAAAGTAAAAGAAAAATGTTGCAAAAAAATAAAATTGGCACATTGTTTTCGATAAATTAATGTGTCCTTAGAAGTTTTTCATTTGTTTGCGTTTTTGTATCGTTTATCTGTTCGTACTTTTTGTTCACTTCACCCACATCAATACGGTGTTTTAGTATTTAGTACGGTCGAAGTAAAGTCAGACCGTTCAAACTAAGGTACCTTTTTTTAGTTTTCCATTTAAACAAAGCAAAAATGTTTTGTCTTTTGTTTTCTTTGTTGCCCTTTGCAAAACTGCTGCCCAATTGATTCCTAAAGGAAGTAGCCAATTTAAACATGAGTTAATTATCATAAAAAACTGTAAACTCGCAAAATAACACTATAAGACGCTTATCGAAAAGAAGCTTAAAAAAAGATTGAAGCAACAAAATATCAGACAAAATAACCCAGAAATAATGTTAATTAAATAAAATTTAATAATGTAGTCATTAATGATAATGTTAAGAAAAATGATCCATGAATAAGTTCACACTGCACACTGCATTTGTAAATCGCGTCTCTTAAAACACTTACCAATTAGGTTTGAAACTCATGAAGCTTGGAGGAAAACTTGTTTAAATCTAAGTTTTTAAGCATTTCAAACATTAATGCCGGTTTAGTAGGACCTCAGTTCTTGCTTTTACGAACATTTACGAAAAATTTGTTTCACAAAACTTTTGTTTTATAGAACTTTAGTTGGTTAGTCAAGAAACATGGGGACCATTCTTGGATTAAACAGATATTGAAATGCAGAAAAGTGCAGGTTTTTCAATCACCCATTGGACGAGAAGCTGGTTTCTTGATGTGTAGATTTTGAGTGCAGTTTAAACCTGCCATTTTTATTTGTTCTAATGATGCAAACATGGTCCTGAACCTTATTCAAATTGCTAGAGCAAAAATATTCTATTGCGTGATGTGCAACCTTGATTCGAATGAAGCGCTGGCTACGTTATCAGACAAAAATACTACAGATTTAAAACAATGTTTAAATATGTCAGATTTATCTTAATATTTGACAGGTAATTATTCGGACACCTGTCGAATGCAGTTGCAAAATACGGCAAATTTCTTAATTTCGCTGAAGTCCTGAATAAGACTTCATTTCATCCATGAAAACCGGGTTTGCAGTGTGAACAAAGGGTTGTTAGTACATGCAATAAAATACTAATCTTAATGTTAATATGCAAAAAGATTTCTAGAGGGAGTTAGTTGTAGCAGGTAATTTTGATTGTTTGGATTTTACGTACGATGGTGATGTCATTGGTGATCCACCTAATTTGACGGGTGGCGGTAGGGGCAACGGTGATGGTGGTGGCTCCTTAACCAGCTGGCCACTGCAATAAGGTAGCGGAGGGGAACGCCCACCATAAAGACTGCTTGGTTAAATGTTTGATTTTTGGTTTGGTATAAATGATTTTGACATTTTTGATGATGATTTTTTGTTTGAGGTGGGGCGGGAGTATAAGGGAGGAAATATAGTAAATGTAATTGAAGACGATGATGTGATGATAATGATGGTGAAAATGATTTAATTGTTTTAGATACAAACCAAAATTTTAAGACTAACTTAAATTAGTGAAACAAAATCTATCGTAAAGGAGGGATGTTAGAATAGGGTTAACAGGAATGAAACCAAAATCATTTAATATTGCACTAGGAAACGAAATTAAAACAAATTAAGACCATTTAAACCAATGACAATGAATTGCGGTTAAGTACCAACGATTTGGGTCTATGAAAGACCCAGTGATAATTTAAATCCATATTGGCGATTTTCGCTTTCTGAAGAATAACACTTTTTTAATTTGTTTTTTGTTTTATAGAGGAAGGAATAAAATAAACAAAGAACAGGGAAAGCGTGTAAGTTTTTGAAAGTGCAATATTACATGATCTTTGCTAGAAATATGAGAAGTTCTAAAATAAATCTTGTTCATAATTTTCGAAACTAAAACTAAACTCACACTAGAAAAGAAATCTTGTGTTAAGATATAAATCAGCTAATGTGGCATAACGCAAGATTTCAAATTCATTGTAAGTAGGTATTGAAATAATTTATGAAATTTCAAAAAACTGTAAGGCTTACCTTCCCAGTTTGGCCTCCTCATCAATTTCCGAGGGTGATCTCTTTGTACGCCTACACATGGCGGCCATAACCCCCATATTAATGGTAACGCAACACAGCAAATCGATGATGAATAGCAACAGCAATACGCCTCCCACTGCTATACCCACAATTGAGGCCGAGGATAGCACTTGTCTTTCAGCCATTTGTATCACATCAATGCCTGATTATTGTACAGCGGGCGCGCAGAAAAGGGAAACGGGAAATGAAACAAAGCAAATGGATTCATTAGAATATTCTGTGTTTAGTTAATGAATGTTTCATTAATATTGTTAGATTTTTCATAGCCAGTGGGGTGAGGGTAAATAAGTAGAGGGGGTTCAGCGTTTCGATATTTGTATAAAGAAATGTAACAATTACGACTAAATTCCTTAACTAGGTTTCTAGGTTGATGAACGTTCTGCTTATTTGTTGCAAGATAAATAAACGCAAATGCTTAGTTCTAAGAAAAGAAAATTTCAACAAAAAATTGCATTGAAATGTGAGTGTTATACATGTATAAATTTTCAAAATTCAACAAAGTATTACCGTAGGACGAACGATTTGAAGTCATTAGCATCCAAACACATAGAATATAATTAAATTACCAGTTAAAAAGTATCCCTTAAAACATCGGAATATAGGTGTTTTAAGGGACACTTTTTAACTGGTAATTTAATTATGAAATCAGTTGATTTTGAACAAAATTTAACCAGACCTTAAATACAGAAAGGATATATCCGTGCCCCATCACATAAAAAATTTTTCTTGCTGTTTATATCACAAAAGTGATGATTCCCAGAAAAAAAATTATCAATATTCTCATACTTACTTATTTGTTGATGTCACTACTTTTGGCGTCTGCATGTTGCAAAATTATATCAAGTAACAAAAGTCAAATAGGAGTTTTTATAACAGTAATGTTTTGCAAAAGTTGGGCCTAAAATTCAAAATTAACAACTATTGGATTAAAGTAAAGTAATCTCGACAACTTTACGTGTTTTTTTGTCTAATTGGTAGTTTACAGATAAAGCTTAAAGTTTGGGCAATTTTAAATTATGAAGTTGTCGACAAAATTCTGAAAGAGCAAACAATTTTTGGACTTTGCCGAAAGGACATCGTGTTGTTTGGCCAATTAAGAGGATTTTTCGTAGTCTAAGCCTGCAAAGTAGATTAATTCGTTTTTAAAATCTCATGTACTCGATGAAGGACGTAAAATTGAAATTGTAATTTTACTGTTATATATTGTGAAAAATATAATATCCGCCATCAATTCATTGGATAAAATTTGCCAACTTCAACTATATGATGGGTATAAGTAAAAGCTATAATACAATGTTGTAAGGCGTGAACTACCTAAATGAATCAAATGAATTCTTACAAAATTTAGTATTGTTATACTAATTTGGAAGTTGATTTACATAGGCCACGATTTAATTTTTAAATGAGATGATCTTTATATGAGAAATGAGCAGTGATATCTCCAAAGCTGATTTTTTAACTGCAATAGGGCAAAGCCCCAAATTAATATCAAATTTGGGCTCTGGTTGATGGCATTTGTGGTAATAATTCGTTTAGAAGAGTATCATAATGTTATATGATTTACGATTTCGTTTTAGCGCAGGATTCATTTTTTATATAAATATCATGAAATCTGGAATCGGGAAAACACAAAAAATAAAAAAAATATTTAGAGGAAAACTGATGAACATTGGTATCCAACTGGTAGTAAGGCGAAGATACCTTTTTGACATAAAGTCCAGTTCGCATTTCTTATAAACATCAGCTTCTGTCTTCAATAAAGTTTTGATACATCATTTTTGTGGTGATATGTCCGATTTTGGACTTATTCGAAGAGATTGTAATAAGTTTCCTCAACTTTCAAATGTTTTCTTTTTTCTTTGTTACGTTGGACGGTGATTTCATTCAGCAAGCTTTGCATTCGGGAAAGAAACCCAAACAAAGGTAAAAGATTTTTTTATAGACAGAGCAAGCTTGCGCTGGCTTAAAGGAAACAATACACAGGGCTTAAATCCACCAACTTACTTTGTGTAGGAATTAAGCATACAATCAACTAAAAGTTAATAAATATTATTAAAATCAGTATCGGGAACTTTTGATAACGTTGTGATGCAATCGACCAGTTTCCAACCTTTAACATTCTGTACAACTTGCGCAATATTATGAAAGCAAATTGAACCCGAATTCAAATATCGTCCACAAGACAGGTATCATGTGTTTCAAGGCTAGCTGAAAAGCCAATGAAACACTGAGATATTTTGAACGAAAAGTCCGCATAAGTATATGTTAAAGATTATTTGACAGAATGAAAATTATGGGATGCCATCGTTTGATATGCTTTCGAAGTGTGATAGAATGTCCAAGTCAACTTAACATGATTTCAACGATCAATTTAGCCAGTTAGTTTGAAAAGGCTGAATCCACTGAATTAACAAAGTAACTGCATGCCATACTGGACAGAAAACTCTTAAAGTACCAGGGTTATGTCTTCAGTAAAGCCGAGTATTATTCATTCTATAGATATCCAACGTTTCACCAAATTTAAAAAGTCATTGACGGGTCGATATTTACGTAGGCAAATGTTTAGCGTGCATGTTAATACCAATGAAGATATTGCCATTTCTTGGACTATATCATGACTTTAATAAGGAATCTAATGATTTCATAAAAACTCATAGGCTTTTGATGATGGCAATTAATAATCATCTAAAACTATCGTTCACACTGCACAAAATACCAAATGTGACACACATAGCTTTCTGCAGAAGTACGTTCATACTCTCATTAACTCCGTGAACATACTCGTTTATTCACACGTGCGAAGAACTTTAACACTTCATTGGCGAAGATCATATAGTGTTGGCAACACCGGTGTGTTAAGACGTGCTGACGCACAAATAAATCTACAGTTTATCTAGTGTCTGGCCAAATTTTATGTGATAATATTTCTTGCAGATCTTTCGGGTATTTAATATGAAATGCGATGTCATGTAGCTTTTGGAAACATCATAATGCCAATAGGTTATACAAAATTAAGTAATTTAGTTTATTTCCTGAATCCGACCCATTTAACAGCTGGTTTTACATGGGAACTCAGCTGTGAAGTGAAGCAAAATTGCACAACACGGAAAATTGCTTAATTTCGCCGCCGATCTGGATGATCTATAGCAAATATGTATCATTACGAGTAGGCGTAGAGGGTAATGGCAGATAGAATGACTAATAGCTGTTTGAGTTGGTGTTTGCTTTCTGTAAAAAGTGCACTCTTATGAATTTTACCCTACGCATTATTGGAAAATCTCGTACAAAAATCTTATTTTTTCCTACGTATAATCTTATTTGGATTTTGACATTGATCGGTACAATATAATGTTCACAGTTTGAGTCGATGATTTAGACTGCCATTACAGATGCGTTTCATAACCGAACTGTTGTTTTATTATATGTTTTAATAGAATGTTGAAAACTAACGATTGGTAAATCTTAAATACATTGCACAGTGATAAACTTAAACATTGTTAAAAAATTGTTAAACAATCAGTTGATTTTTTTTTAACAAATGCGGATAATTGTTAAGATGTAATGGATTTGAAATTAAAACCATTTTCTGTATTATCTCCACTTCAATCGCAAATATTGTTTTCATAGTTGAATTTTTGTTTTACTCACATTTCTTTTGAGACTGTTGTGAAATTTTCTTTATTAAAAAAAGACTTATTTAC
Source organism: Philornis downsi (assembly GCA_019455685.1). Lineage (NCBI taxonomy): Eukaryota > Metazoa > Arthropoda > Insecta > Diptera > Muscidae > Philornis > Philornis downsi. The sequence goes on from JAHXMU010000009.1 coordinate 3,189,230, forward strand.
TAAACTTAAACTCTAAAGAAAAGCAATTTCCAGTAGTCAATGAATTTATTCGAAAGTGATGTAAAGTAATTTAGGTTTCTTGGTTTTTTTACATTTTTGTGTGTGTATGGATTTAAATAATTTTTGTCAAAAATAATTTACAAACAAAGGTGTTCGAACCAAAAAGGTATAAAAAAACTAAAAATGTAAAGAAAAATGATTAATTTTTAAGTAATTTTGTTTTTGTAGCGAACAGAAGCATTTCAAAGAAACATAAACAACCAATTGAAGCAAGTTTCTCAAACAATCCAAAAACAATAAAAAAAAACTTTAAATAAAGCTCATGCAATTCGAATATAAAACTTTAGCAAATGTTAAGTGGTTGGCCGGGAGGGTAGTGGAAGGACAGGTATCGTGGTAATCATAACTCAGACAACAACCAATGATGCATTTCACAGACAACTTATTTCAAATCATACAAAAAGCCAAGGAGGTTGATAGTTTTTGTACTCAGTAAAATTTAAATAAGATAAATTTATATTTACAAGTTAAACACAAGCCTTTAAGGTGGATCAAACACACTGGGGAGTGAGATGTAAAGGGGGATAGTAACAGTGTCTATTTTTTTTTTTTGGAAAATAGTGAAAAAATTGAAAACTCAAACAAATTCATTATATTACTCAAGTGTGAGAAATTGTTAATAGTTTAATTTTCTACAGCTAGTGTTAGTCAATCTGTGTAGTTTCTCTAAGGTAAATTAGGTTAGTAGTTAGAAAATCGTAATTTTACACATCGTTTAGAATATTACCTTTCGAAACGGCAGAGTTTCTTTTTGGTGGTTTGTTTTTTGTTTCCTTAAAACACATATTTGCTTATCATTCCAGTTTCTTTAAGAGCAGTTACTTTGCAGCCGTTGAATTTGCAGCCAATTTCATATTATTAAACGTAATCCTGGTAAAAAAGAGTTATCTTCCAAAATTGTCCATATTTGTTTGCTTGTATTTCAATTTCAAGAGATAGACGTTAAGAAACGCAACTGCTTTTAGCGATGATGTGGCAGCAATAGCGATAGCAAGTAAGAATGGGGTTTGTGGGATAAATCCAGCAAAATCCGATGACTAATATCAGCCTCGAACATTTAAGCCAAAGACTTTTATTGACATATTTAACAAGTTGTCAGCGAAAGCAATAAGTGTGCCTTCAATGATAGCATGAAATCATTTACGATAATAATGCCAATTACTGAAGTATAGAGAGACCCTAAACGAATTGTAGGACATATGTACCTTCAAAATTTAAGAGAAAAGTTCTGTGAGCCTTAAGATGGCACATGAACAGACCGATTTGACAGATTTAATTAGATTTGTAGATAAGTTGGTTAAACTTTCATAGTAAACATTTGCCAATTTTCTCAAATAGGTTTAAATCTGTCAGTCAAGTCTGTTAGTATGTTAACATAGCTTCGGACAGCAATCAGTTTTGTGTCCTTAACACAGAGCAACAGCAAAATTTAGTAAGTTTGCTGATTCAATTTTATTTTTATTAGTTAAAGTCTGGTATGCAGTTCAAACGAAAGTTTCATTTCCTATAAAGCATGCGACTGAAATTTTAATGAAAAAGGTTGTTTAGTAAGCAGTTCTTCATCAAAATTTCGTTTGGTGATACTATTATAGGATTATTAGCGCAATAACAAGTTTTTTTTTTCATTTAAAATTTTGTGTTATAATAACTATTTCGTATGACTAGTTATGACAATAAGAAGGGGACGTTTAAATACAAAAATTAGGACTGAAATTTCGTTTGAGCTGTGTTGTGAGCTTTAACGAACCAATGATAAAACCTCCATAATCAGAAAGAGTGTGCTGTGTCTGCACTTTAATTATTGTTACGTATGGATTATATATTTTCGCATAAAAGTACAGTACAGACGATTTTTATTTATTTATTTTATCACTTCGCCACGATTGAAAGTTTCAGTCATTATTTTTTGTAACTTATCATATTTATTTAGAACTTAAGTAATAATTTATAGTTCCATTTCACTATAGTTTAGTATTTTGTTTCATCATTATATACACACTTATGAAGTTTCCTAAACAATAAATTAATGCTATATTGATTAAAGAGGCGGGTTCTTAAATACACTTGTACGTACTTGGGCCTATACCCGGACTAGTTAGCTCTACTCATTGAAGGGTATAGTATTAAGACAATATACAAGTGATTCCATTGTATATAAGTTTATCTTAAGATTTCACTAACTATATAATATGTATAAGACGCGTATATAGCATTTATATGTTCACAGGAAATTTGAGTCTAAATAATTCAACTAAAGACACCCAATTTAGCATTGTGGGTGCGAAGCTAATTTTTGGCCTTTGATAAAAAGGAAAGGATTTTGATTAACATTCCAGTTAAGATCTAGGATCTGCAGAGCAATTCTGACTTAAAAATTGTGATAAGGAAATTTTTTAAATAAGCAATATAATTCTATTGTAGCACGCTTTAATCACATCTTTCCTGTTTAAAATAATTTCTGAACTAAAATCTGCATATTTAGGGATTACCGTCTGACGAATACATTTTTATTGAGAAGAATGAACTTTTTGTTTCCTTTTGTAGGGACTTTGGCCATATACATGCTTAATTTTTATTCTACAATGTTTTCTTTAGTTATTTTTCATGATACATTTATTTTTTTAATAGTTTCGTTATATCAGCGCCAATTGCATAGTTTTCGCGTTTAATTCAATTATTGTCTTTAACGGATGTATCTAAATAATAATAGTTGTCTTTAGTTATTCGAATGTGCCCAAATTATTATCACTGTCAATGAGGGAGATAGATCTGTTGGATCTTGAACTAATTTTGCTTAGTTTCAATGTTTACTCAAGACCGCAATTTGATTTTCTCATGCGTCCTTTTCTTTTTCTATTTGACTTTGTGTATGATAATTATCAGTCACTAATATAATCTGTAACCAAAATTTAATTCTTCTGCAAAAGGCGTAAAGAAGGGAGGAGATAATATTATCTTATCCTTTGGACTCGCTTACAGCAACAAATATCGTTCAAGAGTTTCATGTTTGATCTTGTACTTGGTTTTTGTACGTACAAAGAATAAAAGTTCTGGAGATGAGTCACTAAATTGTCTGTTATCTCTGTTCACTTTTTAATTTGTTAAAAAACATCTGTTGAACTTTGAGTAAAGTGTTAACGGATAAGATATTTGGCAAACGAATTAGACTTACGTTGCTAAATGGGGTACCTACTACTAGATTAAACTGATATTTTGATAATCTGTTTAATTTTTCGAAATGATCCCTTGCCAAATTTCGCAAATAAGGTTAATGTTGGTTAAATTTAAATCGTTCCATTTGCGCTCTTAAGAGCATAAATAAATTTAAAATATTAGTAATTTTGTCACTTTTACGGAATTTCTTTCACAATTAGCAATTAATTAATTAATTTAACTCCTGAAGTTTTATAGTTTTATTCATTTAAAGTTAGTATTGACAAAAAGTCCCTTAATTCGATAACCGAACAAAACGCAGTGTTGTATTTGTGCTTTTTTTGAAGAGTTTACCCAAAAGATATTATTTGAGGTTGTTTACACGCAAGATGAGTGAATAGAAAACTCTATATGCAGGCGATTATCGGTAGACCAAATTGTTAAAGATAATGTCGTCTATGATAACTCTCACAAATAAATTTATAGTCATAACCATATGACTGAACGTTCATTTATAAAATCTTCAAAATTTGTTTCCGAACTTTGTTGTTACTTCGTCGAACAGCATTCGCCATGTTCACACCAGTGTATAGTTCAGCATATTAATCTTTGTGATATTTGACGACATTTTAAGCCAGAAAAAAGCTATTGAATACAGCTCACTATGTGAAATATAAATTAAACTATAATGATGAAAGCAATTTCTTAATTTTTATTTTTTTTTTTGCGAAGTTGACATATAAATCCTATAAAGTTTTCGTTTAGAAAGCATACAAAAAAGTTAAACTTATAAAGCGCCAGTAGACCTATTAAATTTGTGAAGTCAGCCACTAAATTGACAATTCGATGTACTTAATATGGGTTAATTCATTATACAACGCTGAGGGTAGCTGCAACATTAACAATGAAGGTAGCTGATTTTTTTTGTGAAACAGCTGTTTTTTTGGCATTTCCTTTTAACTAACACGAAGTGTAATTTTGTTAGTTTAGGAAACCTCGGTAATTTTTGTATTTGGGTTACTTTGCGTTGTATTATTTTAGCTTTAATAAAAGAAGGGATTCATTTTGTCACAAAAGTATTCATCATTGGTACGGTTCGTTGCAAACTATTTGAGTGCGATGTTGTTAAATATATATACAATTGGGGATATGCTTCTTTGTTTTGTTTATGTTGTTTTCTTGTTAATAATAAATGTAATAACAATAAAAATCAACTAACAGTTAACACACATTATTTACACACATGTATATAAGTATATATATATATCATATATAATATTTATAAATTCATATAATTAAACCTCAGATTGTTATTTAGGATTCGTATATGTTATTTTATTTTTAGTATTTTTTGAAAATATTATCTTATTTTTCGTTTTGAGTTTGTAAATTTATATAAATTGTTGTAAAGTATCCAAATTTGTTATTATACGAGTTTTTGGCAGTGTTTTTTCCTTTTTAGTTTTAGTAAAAAATATTTTGAGAGATTATTGTGAATGAAATGTGAATACAGAATGTTAGTCTGGGTATTTCTACAGGCAAATTGCTATTGACTCTTTAGGGTACCATTTAATATGGAAATGTATTACCATAAAATCTAGAATACAAGTTGGAACTTGTACCATCGACGCATAAGTGGAACTAACTGTAAAGGAATTTACGTCTCCATCCTTTGAAATATAACGGACGATATAACCACGTTCATGTCAAAACAAATATCGAGGTGAAGCTGATAAGGTTTTGATTTGGGGGCAAAATTTCGTTTTCCAACTGTACATGTGGAAATTTTATTCAAGATTTGTTTATGAATTATGTGATTTGTGTATGTTGAACCGAAAAGAGGTTTGAATATTGAATATTTTTCTAAATTTTACATTTAATATAAGACGTCGTCCACACCGAAAACTTTTTCTGTATGCATTGCAATAGTAATTTGAACATGATTTGTCTATGAACTAACAGTTGTTTGTTGAACCAGAACGTGACGTTTGCGCAAAATATTGTTAGTGTGGACGCGGCCTAAGTTTTATTCTAAGTATTAAAATCCCGAATGTTAGTAAAATTATTCGAGGTCTAGCTTGTTTTCTAATTTGTCCCAAATCAATAAAATGTTTCTCACATCAATAGTTATCTGTTGTATGAATAGAATTCGAATAAAATGTTAAGTTGCATTTTTCTTGCTTCAAGAAAATGTTATTCCAAAACAAATCCTCTGGAAAGCAGCTGTTAAACAGTGTAAGAAATGTAACACGGAAATGTAATACGGAACATAATATCAAAATTTCAAACCTCACATTAAATACTCGTATATGTTTTTGAACTGACAAATTTCACGGTTTTACGATTTCTCTCAATTCAACAGCGAATTTCTACGTGCAAACTCAGAATTAGACGGAAGAGTAAAACAAAAGAAATTACTTAATTTCTCTGGCAATCTTAATTAAACATAACATGTGATGAAATACATTTATAATGTTCAAGTTCTAAGCGTAGTAATTGGATTTTAACATTGGTTTTAACTGAATGTAATTTTCCGCCACTCAATTTAATATATACTCATATCAAACGACATGACAATATGCCATTTTAATATTTTAGAGGTTCCTGGTATAGATTTTTAAATTTTGTAGAATTTCTTATTTGTTCACACTTAATCAAAATGTTGCGCTTCAAGATTCCTTTGGATAAACACGCTGAGTTTTATGACTGGTATATGAACATGGTGCTGCAGTGAGTCTAGTAGTGTGTGAGAGCAACATATGTTGTTCTGTAGCTGTGGCTGTAGTTGAACATAATGTTGCTGCATTTGATGACACTTGTTGTTAACGCCTATATAGATGTTCCAATTAGTTTAACCCAAACATATACAATGATTAGTATAAAATGCCCTGTAGACCGCCAGCGAATTTAAGTAATTTCGTTCGTTTTGTGATTTTGAACCATTTAATGCTGGATTATTAATGAGGATCACCTATTGAATGCACCGAAGTCGCATAAGATGCGAAAATATTTAATTTCGCCGAGGTAATGACTGGGCTATAAGAAAGTTTACGCTGAGTAGATTGGAGAAATGAAGGCGTTTTGCCTTAAGCTAACTTCACATGCAGACTAAATCACGCGTTGCGAATTTTATTGTTTTGTAAAATCAGCTTTTGCATAAAAATATCATGCCTTTTTTAGTTAGTAGATTTCGCGCAAGATATTTCCTCAAGACAACGGATTTTCCAAAATTTAGTTTTGCGGAATTGACCAGCTTAAACGATAAATTTGCGGTTTTGAACTTAGGTTCACTAAATTTGTGCATCTATGGACTCATTACGGTTGTTGTTATTGTAGAAAATTGACAGTATGGACGCAGGTTTTCCGGGAATTTTCATATCTTTTATCTAAAAATCTCTATTAAACACGTTTATTACTTTAAATCACTATGCGTTTTATCGAAAATTTTATTTTATCAGGTAAATAAATGCTTTAATAACAAAAAAATGTATTCAACAAATCTTAAAAACAAAATAACACACGTGTCTCTTACAAGGAAATCACTTTAGACGTTTTTGTTTTGTTTTTTTTTTTTTTTCAATAAGATATAAAATTGTCTATACAAATGGGTTATATAAATCAAATATTTGGCCTAGTTTGATATTCATTAAAACATGGAATCGTAGTATGGAGAATTAAATAAAAGACCTCTTAAAAACATAACTAATTTACTTATTTTACACAATTCGTCGCTTAAAATTCAACATAAGTTATTATAAAAACTGGGAGGACTTATTTCTTGTACCACCACCGTGTTGCTTTTTACAGCTTTACAACGTTGCCACCTGTTGTTGCTGATTCAATTGTCGAGTTGCCAACGTACTGCCCATGATAGTTAAGAAAGCCATAAAGATGATTTTGGCTACACTTATGCTGTAATCCTTAGAAGCTGACCCTTTGGGATAGGGATTATCTGGATCCACACATACGCAAGCGTTACACGTTTAAAGTTTTTGGGTACAGTATTCAGGTTAGGTTTTTATAATTTTGAGGTATTTTGCGAGTTATTTAAGTTTGTTTTAGTTTGAAGCGTGCCAAATTATGTTCAAATAACAGAGATACGAGAAGAGTTTATAAAAAGAGAAGAAAAAAGAAAAGAAAAAAACGGGGAAAATACAAAAAAGTATAAGGTTTAACACCCAATTACAACTTGAAACACTTCCATTTAGATGTTAGGTGGAGTAATGGTGAGTCGAAAACATTGGTTTTTAGTGATTGGTGATTCGGGGCGAAGGTTATTTGAAAACGAAAAGTATCTGAACTGTGGCAAGGTGACAACGAAAAAATTGTAAAATTTACTTAATAAGTGTGCTCTTAACGCGTTTCGTTGCAGGGTTTTGTTTGGTTGATTAGGTTTGTACCGGGTAGTGTTAGTGTTTTCAAAATATTTAGGAGCTCAAATATGACCACTTGTGTCCGCTTGAGCTATATTAGTAGATATTCGTGTTAGAATAAAAAATCAACATAAAAACACAGACTTAACAACACTGGTATTTAGACAGGTGAGGATATGGTGAAATGGAGAATTGAAGGGATTTCCGGAAAATATAAAATACACTTTGCACATATTTTTTGGAATTAACGAACGTTTATAGGGGTTTTTATTGAATATTTTCGATTTTTCTGGAGTACATAACTCTATTTGTCGAAAATTTAATTAATTTTTTGTATTAAGTGTTTATCAACATTCGGGAAAAGGGATTAAATTAGTTCAATTTATCAGATAATGTAAAGTCCTCTCATAGGCGATGACACACTAACTGATTGAAGGAATTGTCAGAAGCTTAAACAAATTTTTCACAAATGGATTAAATCTGTTAGATCAGTCGGTTAGTGAGTCATTCACTTAATATTTATAAAAGTATTGCCAGATGTGAAAAAGTCGACTAATAAACAACGTATATTTTGAACTCGAAATTGGACGAAGCGGAAAATCAGGTTATTACAGAAAAATTCAGCGACTATATAATGAAGATGTCGCCAGTTGTTTGGAAGCGTAGGGCAACTAACAACATTAGTTTTAAGAGAGCGATATAAAAAGGGGTTCACGTCGCCGCACCTCTTTTAAAAAATATTTTTCTTAAAATAGTTTTGTGCTGCGATATTTTCTCTATTAGGTAACTTTTTGTTTGAAAATGTTGATAAATTTTTAATATTTAATGAGTGTAATTGATGTTGTTCTCATTCCAAAGAAAATATTCTCAAAGATGATGACGTTTGCTTAAATATTTGAACTTGTCTAAAGAATTTTACTCTTAAGCTTGGAAATGGAAAAAAACCTTGCTCATGAAGAATTTAATTACCTGAATTGTGCTGGTTAAAGCTTTTATGACATTTATTAAAAACATATTAATTGTTAATGACAAATTAGTCAGTCTTTGCCAAAAAATGGGTTATGCCGCATCGTTTACAAATACAAAACGTACGGGCAGACAAAATCTGTAAAAATAGAAACTCTTTTCAAGGATCTCTGACCTCATGAAAACCCTTTTTCACGGTGACTAAGTATTTTGCTCTCTTTTTATTTGGAATATATATTATCCAGCGCTGCGAAATATTAAAACTATGTATTATCTTTCAACGTTGTGTTGAAAACAGTTTTGGGGCAAAACTCGAGTTTTGCAGATCCCAATTTTATGTCGCAAAATCCCTAAAGTTTTTGCCAAAAACTCAAAATTCATGAAGATACTTAAAGTAAAAAGTTGGTTCGTTGCTTGGCTAAACGGGAACTCGGTTAACATTAGGTACAAGATTAAGCTAGCTATAACAATTAAAACAGCGCTACAATGTATAAGCAAAGAAACGAATAATCATCCAACAGTCTTCAAATAATTTATTTGAAAATAAATAATTATTATTCCGCGCTTATAATTGTTTAAAAGTCTTGTAATTTCGGTCAGGTAGTCACACATATATGTTACCCAGTAAAATATTCTAATAAAATCTAAGTTCCTCTTCTGATTAAATCGTTGTTGAATCGCCCAAACTCTGTAAACGGAATTTCGTTAGAACAGATACCCACCGCCATTCCGTTTTGTAATATTATACAGTATCAATATGCAAAATAGAATGAGAGTGCACAAACGGACTATTTTGTTATTTTGGCTAATACAGGCTTGTTTGCAGCAAGCCATGGAAAATTTTCTTTCGTCTCGAAAGGAATTAAATTTCTGATACCTATTTGCAGCTAGTTGGTATATTACACGCCAAATTCAACTGATTCGAAATATCAAAACGACAAATTTTACTATTTTACCAACTATTTTCTGTTTTTGTTTACATTCTTTTTCTTACGTTATTCATCATCAACGTTTTGTTGTATAAATATGTATAACAGCAGAACTAACTAAGCAGAATTTTTTTTAGATCAATAATGTATATGGGGCATACACTTTGTATGCATTGCCAACTTCAAGCAAAATTCCATTAATGTGATATACAGCTTCAGTACTCTAAGTTCTTAAAAAAATCTTGTTAAATTTTGTGTTTTGTATCCTATGCGTTATTTCTTCCAAACTATCTGGCAACTTTAACACCTAACAGGAATTAGAGGTGCACAATGTCGATGCCTTTGGATACTCGATACTACTAAGTTTTTTAAAGTTGTTCAAGAAATATGTCAAATATAAATTTGCTTAAGCATTTCGTAAACACCGCATTTATTTATGTTAGCTTTTGAGTGATTTCAATAATTTGACTCCAATTCAAAAATCCAAGTAGCGCAAATTATAGAGTAGTTGCTGTTCAATCACAAAATTTTCAATACTCTTATAGCTCTTACAGGAATAGTTACTGGGGGGGGGGGGGGCTGACAAAGAGATAAATAATAACGGAACATATTGGTAAATACAACTAAACAATTACACAGAGAGAAATCACTTGCAGACGAGCACGATACAATACATATTTAGTAATTATAACAGGCAGACAGACAGACAGACAGACATAGACACACATAATGTATTTTTTATTGAACAAACAAAACTGCTGAAGATAAATGAAAATGCTGATTTGATTAAAAAATAGTATGTATTTTTCTTTTAAAATATTTATTGTTTTATAATTATCCAAAAAAAAAAACGAGAAAGTCATATATCATATTTAAAGATTGTAATTAATTTCTATAGTAGATTATAATTTAAAATCAATTATTATCGTGACGAAAAGAAAGACGACGGAAAAAATTGAAAATATAAACTAAAGTCTGAAGCATAGATTTAACTATTTTCGTATTGTTCTGACTTTCACACACAAAAATATAAAAAAATTAAACTAAAAGAAAAAACATGATCTTAGTCACAGAAAGAAATATAAATAATGCTAATATATTCATGATCAATGCAACTTTTTTAGTGTTAAAAACTAAAGCAATTTATTTTGTTTTCCATTCTTTTACTTAAATAATTATTATTAAATAATTATTGCAATATTAAGTAAACTCTCTGTGGTCGTAAGTTAGCTCATATAGAGGTGTTTCTTTTTTCCTTTAAAGAACTATAAAAACTAAAACTTAAAATTAATGAATTGAGTTTAAAAAATATATTTATATATAGATATCTATAATTGAAAGAACTGAATTATGTAATTTAAAATTAATGGAATTATGTTTCGCTTTGTTTTCTCTTTGTGTAGAAAACAAAACATTCTTAATATGGTTTTTCTGATTTTATAGTTTTTTTTTTCTGTTAAATATTTGGCAGTTAAGTTATGATTTAAAACATTTTAATGAATTTATTAAAAAAATATTAATGAAGGTGTGAAACAACAAGTAGTTGCGAGAAAAACTTATTTGTTTCTCTTCAAAACTTTAAAACATAAAATGAAATTCAATTTGACAGTTTTTGCGTGACAGGAAACGGAAATTAGGCGCAAACATTACAGCACAATAACAATTATAATTTAAATCTTAATATGTAATTATGATATGAAATATAACGCTCACACGCATACATAATACAAACACACGTTTTTAATGTATTACAAAATGTTTTTTGTTGTTGATTAAAATATATATATATATATATATTTTTTTTTAAATTTCAAGCTCGTTGTGGGCGAATTATAATAGTACAAAAAATAAGTTAAATATTGAAATAAATGTATTATAACATATTATATGCTATACTTTAAATGATATTTCAATTTGCGGTTAAATGTATGATGTAGATGAAACGTATGGATGTGTGTGCGTGTATGTCTGTTACGTCGTATTGTATGTATGTATGTAGTTTTTGTTTTATGATGAAAATGTTTTAATGATTAATGTGTGTCATTTAATTTCATTTATGTTGTTGAAGCAACAAAATAATTTTGTAAAAAAAATATTAATAAAAAAAATAATTATATGATAAAACATAGATTTTTTACAGTGTATTTTGGTTTCCTTGTACGACTTCTTTATAGTGAAGAGGTGTTTAAGGATCAAGTTGTTCCATTTTTTGCCAAAGCCCAATGTGACTGAGTAAGTAAATAAACGTAACCTCACTTTTTATATCCGAATATAAGGGAAGTATGGACCACACAATTTGTAAATAACAGATTGGTTCACTTTGTTGAGGTTTCACCAGAAACTCTAACATTTCGATTTGTTGGCATCATTGTTTGTAACAAGCCGTTGTAGGAATGTGGGAAACGTTATTTGCGAATTAAAGAAATTTTGGGTTCTTTAAGATGACAAAAAAAGATATTTACTCATTACATATTTTGCAGTCACATCCAATAAAGTTACAAACTTTTCTTTCCATGTAAATAAAATTGTAGATCAATATTCCTATCGAAAATATTTATTTCAACTTTCCATTATAGTGGCCTGGAGATTGAATTGAGTTGAACTTAAATTTAAAAAGCATTGTTTCGTAAACTTGACAGTACAGTCTAAAAGAGTTATTGCAAAAAGTTGGGCATTGCTTCTTAGATTGGGTAGTGTCTTTTTTAATAACAGAAGCATTATTTTGTTTAGCAAGAATGTTTGGCAACTCATTTTGCTAATTTAACCAATAGTGTTGCCGAATTCACTTACAGTGTAGGGAAGTTTAAGATTTCCTCTACTTTTATTACATCACTATTTTCGTTGGTCAGTGTCCAGGATACAGAAATGTTCAGTTGAAGCTGAGGTTCTAATAACCATAATATTAACCAATTTTTCATTTTAAACTACTATCCAAGATTGTACAGAAGTTGATCGATAAGTTGTACCTTTTATAGTTCCCATGAACGGTGCATTGCATTTGGTTTGTATAAATAAAGCAGCTCTGTTTCATGTAAAATTTGAGTGGGAACTATTATCACTACTTGTAATACTACTTGTAAAATGACAAAAACTATTCAAAACTAATAGAAACATTCAGTTGCATCAGAGTATGTTTGCAATTACTCTATTTATAGTTTCATCTGAAATAGTTGCCCAATGTTTTTTCTGTTTAATAAATTTGATAACTTAAGGTTCGTTACCCATAATTTTTGAATGTAGTCTACGTAAACCCACAATTGTTTAACACAATTGTTTAACACTGATTTGTAAATAGCTGATTTTATAAAATTTTTAATTTGTTTACTCTTTTTTAATGTCTTACTCCAATAACAAATTTGTACTACACAAGTAAGATTGTAAGATTGCTATGCACTAAAATTGCATTGTTTTAGTTTCAACTACTGCCGAAAAATCTTCATATATGTATAATAATTTGCAATACTCGAAAAATCTTCATATATGTATAATAATTTGCAATACTTTTTCTGTACAAATTTCCTGAGTCTAAAAATGGTCGAAAAGTGGAAAAAATGCCAAGCAATAGAAAACAGTGAGATGTTCATGAAAATTTTAGCTCAAGGCCAGCACTTATTTTCAAATAATTTTCGTTTCCCATAAAGAAAGAATTTTTCGGCAGTTGAAATTTTCGATTAATTGTCTTTTGGGTGGTACTCAGCCGCTCCCGAAAATTTCGTTCGAGAAGCTATATACGTGACAAAATGTAACATTTTTGATTTTATTTCGCATCAAAATTGATGCTTAATTATAAACAAAATTGATTCGGCGTCATAAATGAAAAAAAAAAAAAAATTGGTGTTTACTCAAGTAAATCTTCAAAAATTTATTTACATTTGTCTCCCATCCATTTATCTTTACACGGTGGAATTTCCGGAACTCCCCAAATGTTCTCAATATGTAATACAAGAAAATAGTTTTGTTATATGTCAAGACTTTTCGTCATTTTGAGCGATGTTTCTTTTGAATTCAAGGTTGCAATTGAGACCAGTGTTAGAGGGTGTTTAGCAACAAAAAATAAAAATAGATAAGTTTGTGTGAAATCAATGACAGTTTTAGTAATGTTGATAAAAAACTTAGACGATTTTTTCACAAATCCAAAAAATGTACGATACACTTAGCAAAATTACTACTTAATAGTTTGAGAAACCATTTAAAAGAAACTACTAAAATTTGGTAATCATTCCGTTAGGAATAACAAAACATGCAAGAAATTCTCAAGTCCAAAAAAAAAAAACGTTACTATGGAAAATTATAAAATTACTTTACAAAATGTATTCAAAATTAATCAAATTAATTAAAGCATTAAGAAGCGAACGAGCGACTTAAAAAAATTACAGGGGGCGCGAGAGAGAGAATGTGAAAAACAAAATACACTGAACGAAAAATTATGTTTAATAAGTTTTCAATTGAATTACAATAGTAAAATGTCTTTTGTAGTTTGTAAACTATTTTTGAAATTATTACCAATCCATCGTATTTGGTCGTTTTTTTCGAAAATTAAAATTTTTTTCATTTAGTATATAGGGAAATATCGGTTATTTGCTCTAAGCCAACGTTGTTGCTAAAACGCTTAATAATGTTATGCAAGTTGTAGCCATGATTGTTGTTGTTGTTATGGTGAAAGCTGCTATGGTTGTAGTTGTTGTAGTTTTGGACGATGTTGTTCGTGTAAAAAATGTTTTATGTGTTGATGGGGCAGCGGCCGAATTCAGGCCGGCCGTATATAAAAATGTTCCCAAATTATTATTAGCATGATCGGACTCACCTCGTGTTGTTTTCATAATGATGGACGCGGGTGACGAGAAGCCAATGATATTGTGGGCACGCAATTCAATGCGATAGTAAGTGTTGCCACTCAGGCCAGTCATCTCGAACGATGTACTCTCGGCCACTTCAACGGATTTACATTGGTTCTCCAATTCATGCCAGGCACCAGCCATTTTAACACCCTAAATAAATTAGAAACGGAGATTAGGGAAACACAAAAGAAAGATATACTTTCTCTTAACTTTTTGACTTACCGGACAATATTTGATCTGATAGAAATCAATTGGTTCACCATTATTAGCCGGCACACTCCATCTCAGTTCAAAGTGATCGGAATAGGGTGATACCACAACCGGTTCTTCAATGTCGTTTTGGACAGGCGAATGCAGCGGCTTAGGCTCTTCAGGTGCCGATCGCTTGGGGGTTGACTGTACCATGTTAACGCCCCACATACCCTGTCCCACTTGATTGCTGGCGGAAAACCGGAAATTGTACACTGTCTGTGGTTTCAATCCTTCGACTATGTACGGAGAGTCAGGTGACCAGCTGCGGTTCTGTGCCGTTGACCAATCGGGATTAATTTCTTCCTTATATTGCACTGAGTAAGCTATGATGGGCAAACCCAATTCTTTAGGAGGACCACGAATATCGAAAGTCACGCTAGTAGCTGTCAGTTGTTTGGGTACAGCGGCTGCCACAACTTCTGGTACGCGGGCCTCTTTCAATTGCATATCATGTTCGCTGGTGCCATGGATATTTGTGGCCACACATTTGTATACAGAGTAGTATTGGCGCGCCACTGGGTGGACAATCAAATCGCTGCGTGGACCGTTACCAACAATTTCCAAATGTTTGTCTTGCAGATCCTTAAGTGGTTTGCCATTCCAGCGCCATTCAATGGTGGCATTAGGAATACCCATGGCCAAACAACTTAGATTCACCTTGCGTTCCTCCCAGCTGAATGTGGGTGGTAGATCCTTCATGTGTGAGAAATCTGGTGGGAATTCTATGGTAATGTGGCCAGTCTTATAGGCAGCGTCTCCTTTGTTTCGGGCTATGCATTGATAAAGACCATCGTCGCTGCGCATTGCACTAGTAATTCTCAAAGTGCCGGAACTTTCACCTTTCTCGTCGTCGAAATGTTGTTCCAAATAAACACGATCATCATCCACTTGTGCTCCAGGAGCATACTCATCTTCAGTGCCCCAACGGCGGAAGGTGATCTCAGGTGCCGGACGTCCCTTTGAACGGCAGGTAAGAGCCACCTCCTTTTGGCTCACTCCCGTAACATTGTACAGTTCATATATGGAAGGTCTTATCAGAACATTCAATTTTGTCTTTTGGTCGGTCATGCCGGCATCATTTTTGGCTATACATGTGTAGGTGCCATAGTCATCCTGGCTAACTGAATTAATATTGAGGAGACCGGTTAAGGGATTAACTTGGAAACGATCTACTGTGGCTACGTTTTGTTGAGCGGCATCTTTAATCCAGAAAATTTCGGGCACAGGTTTACCAGTGGCCGTGCAATTCGCAGAGTATGGTTTACCCTCAACGGCTTCCAAACTGGTAGGCAGATAAGTTATGACAGGACGACTATAGACCTCAACGCGGATGGTACGTTCCAAAAGTTCACCGGTTTCGATGACAGCTGCGCGACAAGTATAAATGCCATCGTCGGATTCTTGAACGTTGCGTATGAGAAGACCATGAGCTTGAACAACATATTTGTCACCGGTACGGATCTGGAAATGGAAATAGATATTTGTGGTTTTTTTAGATAACTAACTACCAATAAGGCTGCAACTTTGCCTTCAAAGTCCCATATTCCTATATCTAAAACTTGAATGGAAGCTTAAGAACTTGGGAATCGGCTACAAAATGCTGGTTTAGGTATGAAAGTATACTTTGTGTTTTAACTGGCAGGATTTAAGTAACTATTTAATTTTGAACAGTAATAGCTAAACATTTGAAAGTATACACCAAATAAAAGCTCCTGTCTTGCCGAATTTTGGGATATGCGAGCACTACATCAGATTCGAATAGTTCAAGGTATTGCAAGGTATTTAAAATTTGGATTAAATTACTCTGGACATCTATGGAATTGATGATACCAGTAATTAAGCTCTAATAAAAATTTGACGGTGGGATTTCGATATTAACTTAAATCGAAACACAAATTTTTGGTGCCGGAGGAAGTCTGATCCAATTATAATCACCATAATCACAGACTGGATTCATTCGTTTTTCAGACAGAGCGGACCAAATATAGGATATTGAAGGTTGGATTGAGAAGTTTTCTGTTTAAAACTTGGTCAAACGGTCAATGATTGTGAAAGAAGTCTTTCAATGGACATGAACATGTTCAAACAAATAACCATTTCGAAGCTGTTGAAGATTTTCTAGCGAATTTCAAATTACCGAAAATTAAAAATACAATATGTGAATTTATAGCGTCTTAAACAGATCTCTCCTTTCAAAGAAGAAATCCAAAACTCCCATGACCTGTATTACAAATTATGAAATAAAATAAATATGTATTATCGGATGTAATTGGATTTCGTTTTCGAAAACGTAGGTTGTTAGACGCGCTTTACTTTGAACAGAAATTCTAAATTACGAAGAAATTAAATTGAATTTCATGTATTGTTAATTTCCCGGATCAACAAACTACAAATTAAATTTGAGTCGACTAAATTTGGTTACTTAGAGGCAGGATTTAAGTGGCTTTTGAATACGGTAACGTTAGAATGTTGCATCTAAACGACTTTTGATTAAAACTTAATTCAATTTGCATACCGCCGGGGCGGAAAGTTCTGTCTCAATCTTTGCTATCTACACTTTTCGTTCTAGGGCTTTGGATAAAGCGTAAATAGACTGTACTGAAAATTCACAACACTAAAATCGGAAGCGGAATTGGAATTCAAGCGGAACGGAACTTTCAGATGGGCGAATAACAGATAGAACCGGCCTTTAGAGGTTGAACTTAGTACATTTATATAGGGTGGCGCACAAGTCGTTCTACAAACACCGTTGAAGATGTTTTAAATGAGTTTCTTGACCAGAACTGCGCCGAAGACGAATTTCAGCAACTTTTGGTTTCAGGAAGATAGGGCCACTGCACACATAGACAGACCGGTTATGGCGGTGCTTCAACGAAATTCCCAAACAAATTAATATCCAGAGACTTCACATTTCTCTGGCCCCAAGGTCACCTGGCTTAACTGCACCAGATTTTTTTATGGGGTTATGTCTAGAAAAAAGTGTACAAAACGAAACGGAATTTGACTGATTCGAAGCAGTCTATTAAAACAATAGTTGAAGCGATCTTGACTTCAACTCTTCAGGCCGCAATGAATAATATTCTGATCAGGTGTCGCATATGCGGAAATGAGCGTGGGGGCCATTTACGGTTTATCATCTTCAAAACCAGTTAGTTATATAAAATAAAATTGAATTTTCTATACAATAAAAGAAAAAGTTGATGAAACACATTGACTAAAAAAAAGTTGTTTAAATTTCTTATTGTAGCACAGTTGGTGCGCCACCCTGCATTATGATTATGGTTATAATTTCAGGTAGTAGTGAATGTAATGCCAAAAAAGCCTCTCAACTAAAAAGCAAGCAACTTTCGATTGTTCAATAACAATAAATTCTCTCCAAAAACCTGAAATTTGATTTTTTCGTCTGCCAATGCAACGCTGTTTGGTATCACATCTGAGTTGTCAATATTCGAAGGTAGAGACGGTCGATAAATTAGCAATAATTTGAAACATTTCAAGGTTTTTCAGGCTTCAAGTATGCTGTTTTGTTGGCATAAATATCGAGATCAATAGAATGAAGAAAGTGCAGATTAGATTATATAAAATCTAAAATAATTCGAGGACTAAAGTTAATGATCGTTGTCGTTATTTCGGCATATTTAATGATCTTTGTTAGAAAATATCAGTAATGAACCACCGTTTCTATAATTTGTACTATTTGGTCATACATTTTTGTTTCTGAATTAGAAAGAGTTGAAAACTAAACTAGATAGCAAAAGTTCAAAAAAGTTCAGATTCTACTGATGGTCACTCAAGCTGGCAGCTATATTCTATATGATTTTTTCTCCTTTGTTACAAGAATATTCGAAAAAACCGGAATATTGAAATATTTGTGGAATTTCAAGCACCAAGGCACTGATAATATCGTGCAACGTAGCGATACTGCTTTTAATCTCTGACCTGTATGTAGTGGATGTGAACTGCAGATTACGCAGATCATTATCCAAATTAGTAGTTTTAAGTTAAGTAGCTTCTCTTCCTTGTTGGCAAAAATGCAAAACAGAGTAATCAGAGATTTTCTACATCTTGTTGCTGTCTTGACTCTAATTGACGAATATCGGCAGGAACTTTTAATTCAACAGGCCATGATTTAAATTGATTGCTTTTGATTATACACCATTTTTTCTCACGCAAATGATTATAAAGCCGGAAGAATCCGGGATTTTCAAGCTATAGTGTCAGTGCAAGGTGTATTGATCCATAAAACTTAAAGAATTTATAATTTTCAGTATCCCAAAAATTTCAAGAAAATTTGAAAAATAAACTTCTAATTTTGGTAAATGACGTCAAAGAACTTATTTGGTATAGAAATTTTAGGTTTACCAATTATGAAAAATTCATCACCTTTGACTAAGGTTCAAAACTTTGTTCTGACTTACAAAACTTCGTTGAATAATACTTCATAGTTAGAAGATATGTTGGTTTAACAAGCTGTCGGTGGCTATTCATAGGTTAAAGCTTCAGCCTAGCAAACATTGCGTAAATGCCAATTAAGTTTCAGGTTAAAGAGTATTTTGACCTCAGTCATATGACAGGTAATAAGCAAAGATGAAAGAAGTTTTGCTCTCAGACATTTAAATTGCTTTATATAGAATGGCAATAAAGCATGTCCAATATACTAAGCGAAAGACTGCGACGGTATCTGCGTAGAAAATTTATCTCAAACTCTACGTACTTACAGAGGTTTCTGATCTTTGGAGAGTTGCCTTAATGATAATAATTGTAAATTTCGTTGCCTCGCATTTGGAGTTATTCAACGAGCTTTAGACGGTTATATTTTCCACTTACCTGATCACCATTTCTCAGCCAGTCAATTGTTGGATTTGGGTCAGCTTTCACTTCACATCTAACTACATAATCTTGGCCCAAAATGGGATTCTGGTTTTCCGGTGCATTTGTCCATGTTATGGCAACTGTAACAGAGAATCAAAGACAAAAACAGAAATTGATTAGCAATAAATAACTAAATTGTTTATTTCAAACTGACACATGGACAGACTGCCAGGGCAAAGACGCACATGGTACCGCATCCTATACTATAGACCAAAAAACACTTTGTGTCCTCAACATGGAGCGTAGACCAACTTTGCCAACACGCAAAGTGACTTCATTTCACTTAACCAACTTTTGCCAAAGGATACAACAATGACTCAGAGGATATTCAAGTGCATTTGTTGACATTTGGAAAATATAGCTTTTGGATGCAGCCAAGAAAGAGAACGTGACTTGAGATATTTTGTTTGCGCTCTGATTTTTTACGCTCTCTGGTTTGTTGGCTTTCATGTCGTAGCAGCAGAAGTTGTGATGCTAAAAGTTGTCCCACAAGAGAGCTGAGAACAGTAAAGTGGTAAAAATGATTTTGTTTAGAGGTTTTATGGCACATAAACAAAGTTTCGTTAAGTTGGATGTTATGTTTTCGCCGAATTGCATGTAGGGTAGATTTAAAAGAGAAATAACACCAAAGATGGATGGCTGGATGCTTTAGCTAAGTAAGTGCGTAAGACATAAGAAAAGTTTTCAAGAAACTATGAGGAAAACATTTGTAAAGCTGTGGTTATTTTGGAAAACATTACAAACGGGTTTAAAATGTTTATGTAAGATTATGAAATTTTTAGGATTAACTTTCATTATAGTGCTATAAGTACGTTAAGTATTTAATTTGTTACCTACCTAACCTACCAAAAGGGCAGTTGTTTAAACAAAAACATAAAAATAAATTTCTACACGTGAAGTTTTTTCGGTCATTAAGCCATTAAATTCTGCAAAAAATAAACTTTCGTTAAGTTTCAGAAAGTTTAGGTAAGTTTCGGAAACAATTACAATCAGCTTACTTATGTTTTTATTTAACTTCCTGTATATTTATGCAAAGCAAAGTCTTTTTTGAATTTCTATTTTTGTACCGAACATTTATTACTCGTTGTTATTTCAATTAAAGTTTTAGAAATTACATAAATAATAAGTCGCCTTGTATTTAAGTACATGGTATGGCATAGCTGCACAAATTCAGTGGGCTTATAAAAGTCTATTTTCAGACTGGCTTTAAGGAATCTGTTCTTTTCTCACAATAACATTGACTGTTCCAAACATCAATGAGAGGTTTTGCAAGATCTATGGATTGTTCTACTGCATGGAGTGGAAAGAAACTCGCTCAAAGATCGTGACTAGAGCTCGTGATTATATGCACGATAGACGGAATTTTTTCTTTAAATGTGTATTACGTTAAGTTTAAAAATCAGATTTTTTTAACATTAGCGTTAATTATTTCTCTTAATTTAATCAAAATGTTGACTTTTGAGATAAATGTAACTTTCGTTAAGTTTGAAAATGTTTCGTTAAGTTTCTAAAGCATTGAACATGATACATTGGCTGACTATTTCACAATATATTATGAAAATACTAAACCTATATCAATTACAACCTTATTTAAAGTTTCGTTAAGTTTTAAAACACATATTTCAAATTCCTAAAATTATAAGAAACAAAGCGTAAATTAATTTTCTTCATTTAAAAATATTTATCAATAATACAGCTTAAAGCTAATAACACACCTGCTGTGTGTTGTAAATCAATACGTAATTTCCTTTTACGTAATTTCCTTATGATATGCTTGCAAATCCTTGTTAATGGTTTGCTTTTAAGTGTGCGGTTTCTGTAGAATTCCTGCAAAAAATTATTGAAAAACTTGTCAAAACTTCAGATTTCTTCTATAATGTACTACAGAAATCAAATTCTGCTACGTCCATGAATTATTATGCTAATATGCTTTTGCTTTTGATGGAAAATTTGGAGAAACTTCAAGGAAATAAAATAAGCTCATATTGTCGTCGTCAAAGTTGTCCTACCACCCTTTGTGTTTATTTTAAGCTTAGTGGCAACTTTGTCTCCCACTGGCTTTTCGAATCGATTTCTGTGAATATAAATACGAATTTTCATATTAGACTAGAAATAAAAGGAGATATTGAACGAATTACTTTTTTGTGCTGAAGGAAAACTTTTTCAATAACTTAACTTTAAACTTGCATAAAACTGATTATGCTTTATTGCAAAGAACAAATACGAAATTGAAAAAGTGGAAATAATAACTGTGAACTACAAGAAAATGTGGAATGAACAGAAAAAGAGCAAAACATGAGGGAATCGTTGGAACTACAGTGGACTTAGGGTTGTGCTAAAAGCTATAAAACTAAAAAAATAACTGGCAGCACTGTAACCAAATTTGAAAAAGCAATTCCCAGCACAAGCTCTGTATGAGTCAACATTGAACTCAAATGGAACTCCGTTTCTCTGGAAATTTGACAAGTGGAATTTTGTTATCACAAATTATCCATTGTCATTGAGTTTTACGGTATTAGCCTCATAAAATATGCACAAACCGACATTTTGGTATTTGGTTCTACATAAAACATAGAGGGCTTCAATGTAAGTATTGAAGACATTTTCCTTTGCCTCAGAATGAAATTAATATTCCGCTTATTCTTTGAATTGGGAAATTGTTACACCTGAATTAACATAGTACACATAAAATTTATTGGAGCAAAGACAAGAAAACAATAAACTGTTTTCTATTTTGATTTATATTCTGTTTTTAATGGTATTCCACATTGGCAGTTTTTTGTGACAATATTAACGAAATGAAATTCCGTTCGAAGTCAATATAACTTACACGAGATATGCCAGAGTTTGTCATTCTTAATGAAATAAGATGATGTAAATATTAAAAAGGTAAATTGTCATGACATTCCCTAAATTTCAACTTCATTGCATTTATGTTTTTAGACGCAATATTCTATTCAACAACGAATTCAGAAACAGATTTCTAATGCTTTGCGGCATTTATTGTCAGAAATAAAGTTTTGTAGGGGAAATGTGTCAATTATAAACTATGCGAACGTTTGTAGGGCAATATAGGCCACAGATGGCTATGTATTGAACTTTTCTAAACAATATTTGGTAGGATATAAACTTGGTCAACTTTTGTAAAAAGATTGGACTATTTGTAAACTGCGTCACAGTTTTTTTGTAATAAAGTATGTTACAGACTAAAAGAACTTCCATAGGAAAAAGTGGCTATTTATGAAAATGACTATTTTTTACAAACGAGGAGATAAGTTAAAAGGGCAGTTGTAAACACAAGGCAACTCTTCTTGTAACAAGAACATGAGCATACATACGGCAGAACATAGAAAAAGGATCCTTTCTAAATTGAACGAGCTTTTATAACTAAAAGTGTGTCAATTATAAATTGCAAAGGTTTCTTATAGAAAAGTGCGCCATCTACAAATTAAACAGTGAAAAGATAACAAGTTTTGTCTTATAAATGTCATAACACTCAAATACTTTTCTATTTTAAGAAATATAAGCCCAATTTTCTTCAGAAAAGAAAGCCATTTAAAAACTTAATGAATTTCCGCAGGGAAAACAGGGAATTTGCAAAAGTGACGTACATTTTTTTTAATTGAGAATGAGGTTGGTTACAACTATTCTGGAAAAGAGTACGTTAATTGTAAGTCCAACGTAGGCGCTCTTGACAGAGCATATACCATGTACTGGATGTCCGTCGGGAAGGTATACTACTTTGTTTTGCCGCCATTTTGGTAAGCATTGGACTTAAGAGTTCATATTTGGCAGTCGTGAAGTAGAGACGTGGCAAATTGATTATGGAAAAATATTCGATAAACCAAACACGTTGGTTAATCGTTAAAACATTTTATCAAAATCAATCATCGATTACTGTAACGATGAGGAAGTTACGTGAAAATTGCTGGGAGAAACAACGTGCCAATAAGACGCACTATTTATCGTGTAGTGAATGATTTCGAAGAAAGAGGGTCTGTAGCTGATAGGGCCAAGCATGGACCATAACGTACTGCTAGATCGGCTGAAAAAATTACTGCTGCTCAACTCGACGCCGTACTCAGGAGCTTGGTCTTCAAAGAACAACTTTGGCCACAATTTCGCACAAGGGTTTGCATTTGTTTCCATTTAAGATTCAGTTCCACAAGACCATTTACGCCGCCGTACATATGCCAATAAGATGTTACTGTTCTTCTATGACAACCTCGATTTTCATGAAAAAATCATAATGAGTGACGAGGCACATTTTCATTGAATGGATATGTGAATAAACAGAATAGTTGGTTCTGGGCAATCGAAACTCTCAAATTATTCATCAGTCAGCTTTGCATCCATTAAAAGTGACAGTCTGGTGTGCCATTTGGTCAGGAGGAATCATGGGACTTTACTTCTTTGAAACTGAAAACGGCGTAACGGTAACTGTCAATGGGGAGCGATATCGTGATATGATTGAAAACTTTTTAATGCCACGACTGCATTCTTTGGGCTTGATTAACATGTGGTATCAACAAGACGGCGCCACATCGCATTCAGCCAGGATTACAATGGAATTACTGGCCCCACCAAATACAGAGCATAACCTTCGCAGCGTGAATATTCGGCCGAGGCGACGACGCATGACCGAGCAGTCCAATGGCTTTTTTTGGATTGCTGTAATGAATCCATTTTTCATTATCTGTTACAATACGATGAAGAAAAACTGTTCCTTTTTTGTAGCTAAAACAGATGTTCACAGGCGAAAAAACGACGCTCAACGACGCTTAACTCATAAGGAACCCGAGTTCCTTGCTTTTGAATCGTTCCCAACGCATGAAATCCCTTGAAAATGGCTTGGCGGGTAACTCCTAGTATAGCAGTAATCTCTACCTGCGTTTGACAAGAATCCCCATCAAGCAATGCCGCTAATTCAGTGTCTTCGAAGGGTTTTCGTCTTCCTTCACGCGAACGGTCGCAACATCAAAATCAGCGCCTTTAAAGCGACGAAACCAATCTCGACACGTTGCTTCACTTAAAGTACCATCTCCGTAAGCGTTTTCAAGCTCTCGATGAGTTTCAGCCGCCGTTTTATTCGGTTGAAAGTTTCTCATTATGTGTTAAATTTTTAATTTTTTCAAGAATACTCCAATACAAAGGTATATTTTTAGGCGCATGCTAATATTTAATAATAATTTACAGTGTCTTTTTATTTGATAATGATCATTTTTATATTAGTCTCTGATAACGTAATGAAGTTTAGTTAATTTAATTTGACCATCAGACAATTTAAAAAATTAAGTATTCTCGTTAAATTGAAGATAGTTTCGTTAAGTTTTCAAATGTACAAGAATTTTATGAAAGAAATGTGTAAAGTGTTATACATCTGAAAGTTTTCCATAAAACGTTTTTCAAAGGTTCAAAACATTGGAAAACGATATTCATATCAAGGGCACATGCACGCAGTGATTGCACATTGGGTCTGAACTAAACTTTTTCCAAATTTTCTCTGAAAACTATAACTAGTTTAAAGTTTCTAAGCCCAAAACCGTACATGTAGAGAATTGTTAAAACTTTATTGGTTAGTCCTTACTGCCTACTGTAGGTTCCTGCTAGTAAAGGATATTTCGCTTGGCTAAAGTTTGTTGTGAAAACTTTATGACTGAGTTTTTTGTCCATATGTTTTGTTGTGCAAGTACATGCTTAAATATTTCTGTGTGTGTATCTATAAAGGAATTTGTTTCCTGTTTTGGTCCTTTTGCTGTTCAAGGGATTTGCTAGCATGCGTGCGTGAGCATTTGTACAGCTTTGTATAAATCACATCCTTTACTACTTTTCAAGTATTTTGCGCTACGTTCTCTTTATGTTGGTATGTTTGTTTAGTTTGGTTTACAGTACTAAATGCACTACAAGAATAATACAAACTTGAACGGTGATATTGGAGATGTTGTGGAAAGATAGAGAACGAGGGAATAGAGTTAAGATATCCTTTCCTCCCTTTGTGCAAATCTGGTATCTCTCAAGTACATTTGTGATTAGTTGTATTTGTTTTTTGATTGATTTGTTGTAGTTGTTAAATGGCTGTTCAAGCGAAGATGGCCCACAGAAAACTTAAATAGTGTTTTTTGTTAGGCCTTTCATACATATGTATGTGGGTGGGTGGACTTATGTCTTGTGCCAATACGTGATAAGGAGAACATGTGTTGCTACATGTTTGGGATGTGATCTCAGTTAGTTTGGTCTATGTTCTCGTCCGTCGCCTTCTTCCTTTGAATGATATTGCACTTTTCAAACGGAGTTTTTGGAATTTTTCCACAGACTATTCTTTAACAAATCTTTAGGAAAATGTGTACGTTATTGTAAGCTTTGTGTGCCAGTTTGAGTTACGTTTGAAGAGATTTGTAGAATTTTGTATCTCTCTTTCCGTTTCCCGTTGAAAAGTGGAGCATGGAAGAGGAAAATCGTTGTTGGTGTTCCGCTATAAATAAAATACAGGATACATTTTTGCAGAGTTTTGGTTTCCTGTTCGCCAGTTTTTGTCCCGTTTTATGTCTACAACTGTTTTCAGTTGCAATTGTAAATGGCAATAGCTAATGCATTTTTCCATCTTTGGCAAGACGGAAGAAATTCTGCTATTTCTAACGAACAAATAATAAGGAGTTTCGTTTCGTTTCCGCTTAGTTGATTTCAGAAACAGATACAGGACAACGCGTGTCGTAAAGGATATTCTAATCAGAAACTCTATAACAAACAATAACAATAACATTGTCTTCAATGACAGGATAACGATATAAGACAAAATAAGGAGAAATAAAAACATTCAAACAAACAAACGAAACGGAAAAGTAAATCGAAATTATCTATTCGAACCAAAATCAAAGAGTAGTTGTCATTGGGTGATAAATATAAACCATTTTATAAGAAAAATAACTATTGAATCTTAATGAGAACCACATTTCTTTTACAATAAAACTATGGGGTTTGTTCAAATATAAAAAGAATTCAAAGGTGCCAAAATACAATCTTAAGAATGATCACAGCCACCCCCTGGTATATTAAGAATTTGAATATCCACAAATATTTAAACGTGCCATTGGTGAAAACTGAGATCACGAGGTATGTCACAGCATATTTAAGGAAGTTGGAATATCGTCCAAATCCATTGGCCCGCAACATATTAAATAACAAACGATACGATTAAGAAGGAAGGATACGATTTTTCTCAGCCGAATACTAGAAGAATGAATGCAGATAACAGCAGTAACAGTAAAACATAACTTTTGGTCCAGCTATGGTTGGACTTAATTAATTATTAGTTTAAGATACGAAAACTTATTGTTAGTTCAATTAATTTTGAAGATACAGTAAATAAATAATGAGAAAAAAAAACTATGGAGTTTTCAACTAATAGTTTTGTAATGTCTATATGTACAAAAATCATTGAGGTGAATATTTTTACAGAATTTGTTACATGTAGAGGAAGTTTTTAAGTCATAATAGTACAATAAGTGCGCGATAGGCGGTGCACAAGTCATTTAAACTGTTGTCGTTTGCGTCTGAAATAGATACGCTTTTATACGATGTAATATAGAATCGTGTTGTTGCGCAATTAGAAAAACATATCCAGTGATTTGAATTCTTCGATTCGATCTTAAAATTCGTCAATTAAGATCATTTTTGCAAAATTAGGTACCATAATGCTACTTAGTCCCGTAGTACCATAAAATAAATAATCTGAAAATTGTTCCTTTTGTATAAAAAATTCTTTTCGCGAATAAACTGTGAAAATGCATTCAGCATCATTCAGATCAGAAACTTTTTAAAGATGTAATATGTATGTACGAGTGTGTACCTCAAATTAGAAACGATTTGAAAAAGATTTTTACAAACTTTCCTATTCGCACTCAAATTGTGGCTCTTAACAGTATTAGGGTATTTCCGATTTTAGAAACTAATAATTTTGTGGAAATTTTCTGAAATGTTTTCCTGACTGCATACCAATATTTTTATTATAAATATGGTTTAAATGTTTCCTTTTAGTTTTTTTTGTTGTATTATCATTGTATTTGCATTATAAAAATGGTAAATTTGTCTTGGAGGTAGTTTTTATTGATCTATTGGGTTTCAAACTGTAAATCGTAAGGAAAATAGAAAAAATCGTGTTTTTTTATTATTAATTTAATTAACTAATAAATAATTATTTAATTTTAATAATTAATTTGAATATTAATAAAAATGTACGTCGTGTACGTTATAAAATTTTTTGGGAAAATTTGTAGAAAAAGTTTGTATTTCGTGATACAATAGTTAAAATCTATTTGGGAGATACTTATTAATACTTCAGCATGTTCGACAAATTCCAAATACTGCAAAAATTTTGCTTTTTGGGTGTACAGTTTTATTTTTATTTAACATTAAGTTTGCCTTGCAAAAGGTGTTCAATAAACTTTTATCTCAATTTAAGTATAATGTGAAAATTTCCCTTTTCGCATATTTGGGAGAACTTTTTTAAATTCGCAATAAAATGTTTAAATCATTTTCAGAGAAACTCCAATTTGCCTTAAGTTGGAAAGAAAAATATTTTTTAATAATTTGAGAGCAATTTGAAAAAATCAAATCGTTCAAGCCGTGAGTCACTAAAAGATAAAGATAGTTTTGGTTTTGGAAAATATCCATTTTTTTTCATTAATTTTTTAAAACACACATAAAGCTTTGATTTCGATCAAGCTTTCATTTCATTGTAATGGGTGGACCTTGCAATTATATACGAAAACAATGTCATTTAAACGATCGCCTTTGGTTTGGTTGGAGCTGTTGAGGTAGTTTTCGACCACTTTTTCACACATTTCGGGCGGTATTTCGGCGATAACTTGGCGAATGTTGGTTTTCAAATACTCCAGCGTTTGAAAATTATTCGCATAAACACAATCTTTGACATACTTGTATCCCCACAAAAAAATGTCTAACGGCGTCAAATCGCATGATCTTGGTGGCCAATTGACGTCAACAAAACGTGAAATTACGCTTTCTGGAATAAAGCCAAAATCGGTCGTGTTGTGTGCCTCGTGGTACCGTGTTTTTATTAAAACCACATATCGTCCAATTCATAGTCTTCAATTGTAGGCCAAAAGAAGTCGGTTACCATACAGCCTCCCAAAGCGTCATTTTCGAACAAATACGGCCTACTGACACCTCCAGAGCATAATGCGAGCCAAACAGTCACTTTTTTCGGATGCAATGGCTTTTCCACAATCACTTCTGGGTTCTCCGAGCCTCATATGCGATAATTTTGTTTGTTGACGTAACCACCGAGTCAGAAAGGAGTTTTATCGCTAAAGAAAATTTTGTTCGATTGAAAGCTCACGTTTGAATCAGCACATTTGTAGTAAGTTTTAACTATTTGTATGCATTCTTCGGTTGTCAAATGATCCATATTCGCATATGGCAAACCTTTCACTTAATAAATAACACTTCAAATGACATGTATTTAATAGCTGATGGCCTGGTCAGACCGGCGGTTTTGAAACCACTAAATGGATTACCCTGTATTAAGCTCTCCTAGAAAATATTCTGGCTTTAAATTGGTATTAATACAAAAAATATCATTTTTAAGAATTTTTTCTCAAAAGGTAAGTTTTTGCATATTCTGTGACTTGCTCAGAAGTTTGCTATACATTGACTATACATTTTTGAATCTTGTGTAACTTTTAAATATTTTGGAAATAATATTTGCCATAAATTTCATGTTAGTGCCAAGTTTCCATTGAGAAAAGAATGGTGTCTAATTTTGTTCTCGAATGTTCTTCCATTTACAGTTTTTAATGCAAAAGTTCTTTTCATAGAAGCTTTGAAAAATTGAAATTACTGTCTGCGAAATTTGGTTGGACTACGACCATGAACACAATCTCTCTGTCTACTTTTATATCCTTAAAGCTCCTTAATATCCCGAAAAAATGGATAATATTAAAAGCATTTTTAATTTTTCCCGAAAGAATTAATGCCCAAAACATTTATCAAATCCTTCCACATGAATAATAGTGTCCAAAAATACCACAAGTATATTATTTAAACCAATTACCCACAAAACCGTAATCAATACCCCTTACAGAATCCTTACACACATACGCTTGCACAATCTCATACATTTATGTGTGCTTGTGCGAGCATGAAAATCAATACTGGCAAACAACTTGAGCATCAAGCCATGAGCATAAGACGATTATGGCAATACAACTGGTATACGTGTGTACGAGTCAGGAGGAAACCGGAAATACTTTAGCAATACAAGAGTATGTTGGATGTTTGCATTTCCTGTTACCGAGGCAATCATGAACGAACATAACTGTATTACTGAAAGATTTTAATAGAAAAAGCTTCCTTAAATATGCAATAAACTGTAAGGGAAACGACAGATCTCTACATATGTAATAAGCCTTAAAGGATACTTTAAATTATTTACAACACAAATCTCAATTACTTTTCACATATGTGAGCAGCTATGAAATATATGCACCCATACAAGAAGCAGCCTTGGAATAGAGTTATCAATAACTAAACTAGCTTTATATGTGCATTTTCATCAGTAGGGGTATCTTTGAGGGATTATGTTGATAAAACTTAAATATGCAAAGTATATTTAAAAGAGGGGATAGGGAAATTGAAATTTCCCAGTTACTTGTGTTCTGACATAATTTCAATTATTTATTTGGAACACCGTAGGAATCTTTCATAACTTTTGTATAGAATATAATATATGAATTCTTCAGTAAAAAATATTGAAAAATATAATAAAAAATAACACAAAATATTTATAAGCCATCTATGTATATGTGTTATCGAAATTTTTGCAGAAAATTTGTTTTTTTTGTTCGTTTTGTTTAAGAATTTAGTTCAACATAATCCTAATACAGTCATGTATAGGGAACAAAGGGAAGACAGTCTTTGTGCCACCATATTTATGTGGGAAATTCCAATGAAAATAAATTTATATTGTATATTAATTACATTGATCATAAGATTATATGTCTTTTCTCATTGACAGGTATTAAATATGAATTAAAATTTGGTGCAAATAATCGACCATAGGCGGCGCGGGTGTTATGTGAAGAAGTAACGATGAATAATATGGGGTAGTAGTACTGACTAATAACATACTGTCATTAGTGGGTCTATTTGTTCAAGAAAGAAAAAAAATAGGGACATTTAGGCAAAATATGAAACAGAAAAAACAAACAGCTCTCCCACACTTCAACAGAAAGCAGCGCCTAAAATTAAGCAATATTTCGAGATTATTTTATTTATTTTTTATTACGTTCTAATATTTAATGATTTTTGTTATTGTAATTTGACAGTGGGATTACATTCCGATTATTCAAGCATTAGACTTTAGAGAGAGCCTTGATGTACGAGGTTTATGATTATCGGATCATCTCTAAAATGACTAAGAGTTAATCACTTTTAATTTGAATATAAATTTAAATTTTATTTAAATTTATTACATATATATAAATTTTATTTAAATGCGAAATAATAATAATAATTATTCTGTTTAAAATTTATTATTATTTTGCAACAAAATGCTGAAAAGAATCAATAATTACTGAATCTTTTACTCAAATAGCACATTAAACCGGACAATTCTAGTGGGATATTAAAATTTGTTTATTACGAATCGCT
This sequence comes from Philornis downsi, assembly GCA_019455685.1. Taxonomy (NCBI): domain Eukaryota; kingdom Metazoa; phylum Arthropoda; class Insecta; order Diptera; family Muscidae; genus Philornis; species Philornis downsi. The sequence goes on from JAHXMU010000009.1 coordinate 3,220,343, forward strand.
TTCAATACAACTTTAAAGTAGGCAAGATGTCAATTGTTCGAAGTTGGAACAACAGAAAAGCAGTAATTAGAGAAGCGTAACATAAAGTATAAATAATTATAAATTAAGCAAATCGATTTACATAACTTTTTTAATCATATTTTTTCGTAAAACTATCACAACGTACAAAGCTAGACACAGGGTTAAGAGAAAGTAAATTATATAAAAAATATATCTCAGTCATTTTTGCAGTTTCCGATAAATACATTGAAAATGTTCATTAGTTGTTTTCACACTACAGTTAGATATAATGAGTGGGTCGAATACTCAAGGAAAATGTTTGCTCAAATGCTAAAAAAAACTTCTAATCAAACCTACTTGCAAACAAGGATTTTATGTGGTTAGAACAAATATCTAATAAATAGAAAATTTATATGCCAATAAGGTAGAATGCTAGCAGAAGTTACTAATGTAAAGAAAATTCGCGGCATTGTGTTTTCCCCCAAAAATATGCTCCAATTCCAATTAAAGCACATAATCCAAATATCGCCTACAAAACTTTGGCATTATGCAAAATAAATTGATGATTCGATGATAGGTATACTAAAATAATCTCTCTTTTAAGAATTCATATTTCAAAGCCTCAAATGATTACTATTACAATTATATCTACTTAAAATTTTATCTAATGACTGCCAGTTCTTTAAGGATTTTCCCATAATCCATAGCAAAACACTAACAACATAATTTTATCCATAATAATGCTATGTGTTCAGTTTTCTACTCCCTATTAGGCATGCAGTATTTGCTGCAAGATGGGGAAGCAGCATGAAATTGCAGTTTTTGCCATTTTTGTTGCACATTCACAACATTTACCACTTGCATACTACTTATGGAGGTATTTTCCCACGTAGTTTTGCTGAAGTCAAATAGATTTTCTGTTAACGACTACGATTGCAGTACAAAAGTTTTTGTTTTTTCTCAATATTAACTTTATGTCTGTAGTGTCCTAAATTTGTTGTTATTGAGATTTCAGCTACAAATATGATATGCAATAATATTATCATAATATTACAGTATACAATGGAAATAACTTTTTGTCTGTGCAACAAAGCAATCATTTTGTGCATACATATGCGATAGAAATCATAGTTTGGCTGTAACCTTTTGAATGTACTATAATTTCATAGGAAAATCGGCAAGATTACGGAACAGAGAGAGAGAGGAAGAGAGAGAGAGAGAAAGAGTATGCTGGCAACTATAAGATTAAACTGTATGTAGCGAATGGAACAAACAAAAAGACGTACAGCTATATTGTAGGACACCTAATAGAATGCAGCTCTTTTCGAGCATCTACATGTAGTTGTAATGCAGTTTAAAACGTACGGAATTGCAGGAAGTTTGCATACACGTACACGTATATGGGTATAAAATCGTATATAAACCTAATGAAATTGTATCATGCCATAAAATGTTACATTAAAGCAAGTTTATAGGGCCTAAAAGTATGCTGTACTTGATAAACTTAAAATATTACTTGGTTCTGACATTAAGGAGGTTGGTTTGAATGTTTTCTGTAGATATTAAATGATATTGTAGCTTACCGCCTAATAGACTTAATCTGTTAATGCTTGATACATTTTGAAAGTCAGCTTTTAGGCTCTATTATAATATTATAACCTAAATTCAAAGAAATTAAAAGAAAACGGCAAGTTAGCAAAAACCCCGATATTACTTTATATGCAAATTATGTGGTTTTAATAAAATCCCAAAAATCGAAGTCTGCTAGGTTAAGAATAAGTGAATTATGCAAACTAATTTAAGAAAATTGATCAAAGCTGTTATAAATTCCACAATTTTGTTATTGTATCATATACAATTTTAATTTAGTGCACAATAAAACAAATTTCCTTGCATCCTTTGAATCTTGCCACATTCAGTGAGCTTGCACGCATTCTATTTTTAGGCTCACTCAACGGGACCTACAGTTAAACGGCGATTCCGAACTTTACAATTTGAGAAGCATTTACCAGACTAGTCGAATAATCGAGTACTAGAGGTGTCCGTCAGGCACATCGAGGTAATCGTCGTTCAAATAATGATAGGCGACTGTATGCGTTAGTTTGTGTGGATGTTGTTTTGGAAATTAGAAAATTATACACAGGACTGATGATATCCAATTATGAGACTTTCTGAAAAATATCCATTTAAGGCATATGTTTAGAGTTAAACTTGTTTGATAAAACAAGAAGGGTCATCGTTTTTCCTATAGTGTTTGTTTAGTTACTACACATTGAATCGTATTGATGCCACATGCATCGCCTTTTATATTTTACGACTTAATAGAACAGCATACATTAAAGTTGAACCTATCATAGACCGTAATGAATAATAGAAAGAAACCCTTAATTAATTGTTGGTCCACTCTTATCGTTTGTGTGGTATATCAGATGGAGCATTAGTGATAATGCGTATTAATAACTGCTATTTGTGTACCGTTCCTACAGATTGTAAGAATATTTTAGAATCAAATAAAATCAGTACTTGTAAAAAACACAAAGCGAACAGCCTTAATATTTAAGTTCGCGCTAAACAGCATAAGTTTGGGCCACAAATAACACTATGCGAAACGCAAGAGACCAATGTACTACGACAACTTAAAGCACAGTCTTCCGGTTATGAAGCTGAAGCCATATTAAGTACTTCGGATTTAGATCACTACAAATTCAGATAGCCGTAATTATTTTCTTTGAGAAAATTGAGAGATTTGTTCTTATGAGATAACCGTAAAAAACATGTTATACAAGAACTCTTAGCAGGCTATTCTATTTAAATTTCAAATTACGAATTTAGGAAAAAATCGGAATTATTCAATCACCTTCCTTGAAAAATTAGAAAAATTATTAGACATTTAATCTGAGAAAGGAAGCCTTTCTTCTTAGATTTTTAAGAAAGACACTCTCCTCGGGTATCAGAGCTTGAAAATTTAATTTTACAATAACTTGTTTAACGTTTTCACAGAAACCGATTATTTTTTTCAGAATATTTTTTGGTCTAAATCATCATTTCAGCCTAAAAACGTGCTTCATGTTTTTTAGAGGGCCACTTTTCTTTACAATGAAATTTTCTAATAACTTTTTCAAAATTTTTCGATATAATTGAATGATTATACTCTCCAGAATTTGATCTAAATCCAAAATTGTAATTTTTAAAATGAAGCTTTGTGTTTTTAAACATCTATAATTTGTAGCATTTTTTTGGCACATTTCACCGCAAATGTTTGTGTGAAGCTAAAGCACTGCAATTTAATAAAAATTATTATGAGGGGCCTGCAATGAAAGGGCCTGCAATAGATATGTTTGTCAGAGATTCAGTCAAAAGCACATAAGATCTTTAATAGCACAAAATGTTTGTCAGTTTTCAATAGTTACATATTTTTCTTATGGTCGTTATTTTAGATAAATCTAATAGAAACAACTATAAACTTAGAATCGAAAATATACTAACATCGTTTGAGTGACAACTATGCCAAAATTTCAGAATCTATAATTTACAGCGCTGTATGGCGCTTTCGAGCCATCGATAATTCATTATTTAAGATTATTGAAAGATGCGTATTACACATTTTTGAACCAGATCCGTTCGCTTTGGTAATGTTTAAGATACACAAATCTTGTATTTAATTTTCATTTCCTAAACTTCATAAAACAGAGCATGTTTTAGGGCTATTTAAGGTTTTGTTCATATAATCATGACTAACTAAAGATAAATGGTCATTTTGCAACTCAATCTAACATAATAATTTGCATTCAAAACTCAAACGTGAAAATATAATAAAAGACTTCTAAAATTAATGGAAATATCAATAAAAGCTGACCTAATAAGACTGTTAACTTTATTCACCGAATAACTTTTCAATTACGCCTTAAATAATTTATATAGCATACTTTCATTCGGTTAATTACGAACGATATTATGAACTCATTTAATAAGTAATTACCACTGAATACTGGAATACATAAACACAGAATGAATATGAAAGCCTGTTCTTAGGCGCTTACAAAAACGGAAATCTGTTTTCTTAGCAATTTGTTTGTTTTTTAACGCAAAGTATGGCGTAAACAAAATAAATCAAATTTTTATAATGCCTATAAAACATTTATATTTCCTAATTATTCTGAAATGGGTCCCTAGGACGTAATGTTAAAATATCAAAAACCTTATAATATCGAAAGCATACTTTTGCTCGTCTTTGAGTTTTTTTTATGAAAAAGAAAAGTTGTTTGAGTTGCGTTTTATTTAAAACTTGGCCAATGCAATTTTACTTGTGATATAAAAGAAAAATCAAATTACACGAAAATGTAAAGGCTACAAAGGACCTTTAGCTAATATTTTCATTTATATAGCGTCATCCATTTAGTGGTTTTAAAACATTCGTATTTTTTAAACTAGACCAAATGATCGTTGCAGATGACATTGTAATGGCAAAGTCCAAGCATTATAATGACATAAAAGCTTCATCAAAATCGTATCTTTGTGAGTTTTATTTATTTTCTTCAGTTGACTGCTTCTTTTTGATATAATCCATAACAAATCAAATAAAAACCTTATAATTGTGTTGAACAAAGAAGTCCTTCTTCTACAAACGAAATCTAATTCTGGGGCTATAATCCACTTAGAAATTCAATATTTTATTTTTTGACCTTGTTGATACTTCTATCCTTTATTTTGTTTGCAAAAACTTGTGTGTTTCAATTGTATTCCCCTGTAACAATTCAATTCGATACAAAAATTCTCAGTAACAGAATTGTTCATTTGCTTTAAAGTATGCTAAATATCCTCATTCGTTTTTACATTCTCTCCCCCTTTTTAGAAGTTAAATACAAAACATTTTACTTGGAAAAAACCTCCCAAGTTTCAATTACCACGAATTGAAAGTTTTCATTTAGTTTCTCCGTCTTGCCGTAAGGCAAAGTTTGAGTTGTTGGAGTTTTGTTTAAGTTGCTTTGGCAAAAACACCTAGAAATATACTAGGAAATTTTGTAGAAATTAATTTCTCTTCTCTCACGTACACACAAAACGGAAAGAATTGCAAAGAATTCTATGCAATTATTTTAAAACAAATATTCTGTATTATGATTGCTGTTTTTTGCTGCAAATAAATTTCTATTTAAATGAAAATTGTAAAACTATAGCATATTGTAGGTGCTTTACCCCGGCAGACGTAAGGGTGTACATCGTTAGTTTTGTGTTGAACTTACCATAAGTTTTAATCATTACACTGGTCTCCAGTATTTCATTGGTGGCATACGAAGCCGTGCAGTAATATCTGCCTTCCATTTCCACACTAAGAGCGGTAATCATAAGCGCCAAACTATCACCGGGTAGGGTTTCCGTGTACATGGGTGGTTGATTACGTCCCGTACTGTTGACGTTGCATTTGCCCGTGCAAAAAGGGAAATTGTTTTCCGCCAAAAACGCAAGACAAAGAGATTGGAGGAAAAGAAGTTTAAATAAATTTTAATTAGTATTTTGCAACAGGAATTCGTATAATAAGTTTGCAATTAAGGTAAAAGACCATGGGCAGACGAGGGGTGATGAGGTGGTAAGTTTGCTCAAATAGCAGTTCTTTGTGGTTAGTTAAATTTGCTGTTGAAAAATGGACCAAACATGTAACTAGAGCATTAGAATGAGTCGAGCATAAGTCAAGGTATATGGCACAACTAACAAAACATGTGAGTTTAATAGGGATTTAGTTTCTCAGTTTGTTTAGTATAATTCTAGGAGTTGAGCAAGTGTTGTGTTGTTCTAAAAATATCTGTTATATGTTCGTTATGCGCACGATGTACAAGTCAAGGCAAGGAGCTTTTTCTTTGATATGAAATGACAAAATATGTAAATTCGATGATATTGTTGCAGAGTAAAGTAAGTTTGAGTAAGTCTTAAAAGGCGTTGTGAATGAATCTAAAATGATTTTTATGACATAAGAAAACAAAGTTTTTGTTGGGAACTTTTATTCAACTTAGATTGATGTAAATGGATTTTTATGTTAATATCTATGACGTGTGATTGATAGTTATTAAATTAGTAAAACGTATACGTTCACGTATATGATTGATATTACAGTATGACAAGATTAATATGTATATAGTTTTGGGCTTACGATATGTATAAATGTATAGTGAAAAATAACTAGAATTTTGTATGAAGCTAAATAATATTAACAATTGTAATATTCATAAGCAATATTATATATTTAAATAAAACTATATTATAAATGATGAGTTTTTGATCTAATGTTAATTTTTGTTTGTCAATAATTGGCTGAAAAGCTTGCTAAACCGATTAAAGTTGATGAAATCTTTAATGCTTAATAAAACTTGCTGTATTCTTAACAAACTATTGAATTGATATTACGTATACGTAGCCAGTGGCATACAATTTCTGCTTATTTTTTTTAATAAATGTACGATAGAATTAAAGCAATCAATATATTTTTTTTTATCATTAAAGAGTCTTAATGAACCATTGCTTTAGGAGAAAGATTATCTTTATCGATGAATATCACCGAAATATTTAATGTTTAGTAACGGTGTATGACTAATAATAGTTATTATTCTACTTTTAATAGAAGTCGTTATTCATACGCACTTAGAGCAATCTAGATCACACATTCTTCTTTTTTAAAAATATTACACGCAAAATCAACTAATATGAATTGTTTAAACTACAAAAAAATCATGATATGCAACGGCAAAAATCATGATGTGCATTTTTTCTATTAAACATTTCTTATAAGCCGTTGTTTTTGGCTGAGGAAGTTACTATATATGTATATGTATATATAGAAATCACCGACGTATTAGATGTGGATTAGGAAGGCGTATGATTAATAATGATTAAAATAACATTACTTATACGAACGCAGTTATAAGAGTATATGATTTTTATTAGTTGGTAATATGCATTACATTATTATTTCCCTATTATAAATATCACTCATAATTACAATAAATGAAATTGTCTAATCTAAAGAAATGAAGGATAAAAAATGAGGAATCAACGGCTTTTTATTAAATTATTAAGCTATGATAATTAGAAAAAACACCACTCCAAAATATCATATCACTCATCCGCATCCAGCGTGCTATTAATATTAATCATATGCAAAAAAAAAAAAAATAAAAAAAAAAATACATGAACTGCGAAAGTTTGGCACAATTAACAATTTGGCTAGAGGACAGTTGGATTGGTGACAAAAGCTTGGGGTGTCCAAACTTATGTAACATCTACCATTGTCTACTATTGTAAAGAATGCTCTGGACCACTTTATATCGCCTTTGACATGGATAATGTACTGATTTATCTCAAGTTGAGTTAGCGTGTCAAAAATGCCATAGCTTTCGCCATATATATATGTTTTTATATATTTATTTATATTTACATATTTTTCAGTAATATCAACAAAGTTTTTACACTGAAGTGTTTGCTTTCAAATATTCCTGTATATTCGTTCAAGTTAAAGTGCAAAATGCAAAAATGTCAAACAAATGCTGAAAATTTTCAGTATTTACCTATACAAAAACGGTTTTATGGGGTAACTTTTCTACCGAACAAATTTTGCTAATTCATGCGCTATGAATGGTTTACCGTCATATCTTAACATAAGTAGGCGTGTCAAAAACGTACTCTTCTTATGCTTAATATATATTTTTAGCTTGGTTTCTATTTAAAAGATTTTCTGCTGGTATCATTAAATAGCTACGCCTACTATTAGGCCACCCTTTGAAAAACGAAACAAAATGTTGTGGGTTATCGTGTTATCAATCAACTGGCATCGTGTATTGTATTCAATTAAAAAATATATGGTAAGAATATTGGAAAAGTACATTTTTTTTGGACGAGACTTAAATTCTTACATGCCGAAAATTTGGTAGGTGAATGCCCACATATAATCATACAAGAGCACCGGAAAACAGTTTGTTATGTTAGGAAATGGATAACACTCTTAATTGCCTAAAAAATTATAAATAATCACCAGCAGGTAGTGCGTTTTTGGCAGTTGCATGGTGGCGCAAAACAAACACTTCTTTAGAAAGTACTGTATGGCTTCGAATCCGCTAGGCATGATATGGTTTGGAAATGATAGAAGTTTGTCGAACTTGTGATTCTCTGTTACGAATACAGCCAGCAGAAATATTTGCATAAATCTTAAATTTTAATTTGATTGTCTTTATAAAACGAAATTATTTCCATACTTTACGTATAAGTAATACAAATTAACTCTATACGCAACGTATGATTAATATTATATTACATTATGAGATTGAAGTTATTTAGTTTTAACTTATCAAACTCGTCCATAATTTTATATTTTTACTCAGCAAACACGACAACAAATTAAGAATTTAATGATTACTCAATGATCAAGTAGGAAAAGACATCAGGCTTTCTTTTCTTGAAAATTTGTCTGCATTACTGTGTCGTCATTCGGAGAAGTTCGTACTTTAGCTTTAATAAAAAAAACGTGAATAATGTTATTAGTACTAATTTCGATTCTGCAAATTTAACAGCATGAGTATTGTTTGCACAGCTAATATACCTCATGCGGCAAACTAAGGGGTAAATCGAAGTAGTCGTATGAATTTGTACTAACCAAGGTTGTGAAGTTGGCCATAGTAGCAGATGGAGTAGCGGTAGCATGCAAACTGAACAATTCCACAAAAATCGTAATTATATTTATTTCAAGATAAAATTGAAAATTTTCTATGCAACGCGACACGTCTGATTAAATTGAATATAATTAATGATAAGTGTAATGAAACGTATGATTACTATTAATTTAGTTGATGTGAATTAAACGGGAATAATTTGTGCATAATTTTAGTGGTTGACAACCGCTGAACAATATGATATTATTTCTAAAAACTCGCCCCTTTTTAATGATATTTGTGCCCTTTTCCATGCGAAATTTGAAATAACCTTAATGGTATTTCTATGTCACCCATTCAAATTTCCACGAGCTGTCAAAGTAATGTGCCATTCACCCCTAGGCATCTGTTGCAACGCAAACTTATAAATAGTTTACAATTTCAAAGCGTTGTTCTAGTAGTACAGTTATCTGGTAATAGGTAATGTAAATAAGGTTAAATAAAGCATAACTTAAGGCATGATACGTACTAGTACACTGCAGTAAATTGATTAAATGATATATAGGCTGTGATACTTCACTAATAATGTAGCAGCAATATTATTGTAGTTACCAGTAAAAGTAATAACAAATGTTAGCATACATATAAGAAGCATTATTTGAAGCGTACCCTAGAGGGTCATTAAGTTCAAATAAAGCGTTGGAAAACGGTTTGGTAATTGAATAAAGTAGTAGGTAGCCTACTTTGGGATTTTAATTCAATTGAATACATTTGGCAGTCATAAATGTAAATCAGTAATACTGTAAGTTTGTAAGTGTTGCATTTATTGTTGAAATTCCCAATCAATTTGATTGGCTCTTTTGTTGTTTGCTTTATTTTAAACATTTTAGCAAATTTCTATAGTCTCTTCCATAAACCCTATAAAGAGATTATGGTGTCTAATGCTATATATGTTATGGTAAATCCCTTTGAAACCGTTTGGCTACATGTTTTTCTAATTTGGTCAACATTTCACATTGCTGGGCGCACTTTATTGGTCTGCCATGACCATCGTGTCCTTGTATGGTAGTTTTAAAACGCATTCGTTTTTTAGTGTAAGTTTTTGGTGGTTATTTTTGTGGGTGTTAGTGTTTGTTCCTGTTTCATATGTACATATTTTTTAGAAAAGTTTTTGTTTTTACTGAGCCTGTGAACAAACATGACATTGAGTCTCACAAGCACGCACACAGCATTTAGTACGATGAATTTACATATTTTGCTTGGTGTGATTTAAAGAGCTTAAACTGGGTTTTTGGATGGTTTAGTTTTTGTTTTTTTTTTTAGGAAATATATAATTCTCAAAAAGTACGCAAGATTTAGTTGGTTTTATTGCGAGTGAATATGTGCGGATGTGCAAAAATTGCTGCCATCAAATTGAATGAATTTTTGTGAGAAAATGTAATTATTTAAGCACAATTTTGGGGGAAGTTTTAATTTTTTCAAATTTTTATCAAATTATGAATAAATTCTGTGATTATTATTGTATTTGAAAAGTCCATTCGTAGAATGGAAATGTAATTTAATGAATTTCACAGTTTAAGATAACGTGTGAGTAATATTAGTGCATATAATATACACTAATTTAGATCATAATCTATGTATGTGCTCATACGTAGAAATAAAAAATATACTGAAATAACATAGCGTATCCCTTCATTTCAGCTGTAATAAAATTTGAAAGGAATTATCTAATTTTGGACAGATTAGTGAAATATACGAGGTGTGATCAAACAAAATCGGGTTTTTCCAAATTTCGTGAGTTACGTACGAGTATGTTCGATTTTTTTTTACACATATCTGTTATATATGTTGACAATATCAGCCATTTTGGATTGTCAGTTTGTTTTTGATAGATAAAAAGGTTAGTCGTGTTTTGGTGTTCTCTTCGATTTTTTACCATTCGAAAAAATGACGTATATTTAATATTAATTGATTCTCTATTCGGTTCAAGACCGTTTTTCTATTAGTAATTATTTAATTTGCCAATAGAATATAAAAAAATGCATTATATTGAAACAGCTGGGTAGACGGATAACCATTTCGTTATTCGCCAAAATACTTTCTTCATCGTCTTTACCCGTTTTTGCTTTCTCGAATATTATCGCCGCCTTAAGGATCTACAACTTCACAAAACATTTGAGAAGTTTTGCCCACCAGTACAAAAATGTTCTCAACGAAAAGCTCAAATTAAATATAACTCTATCATCGCAAGTTCTTGTCTATGTCTGTATGCATCGTACACAATTGCATAGAATTTTTTGTTGGCACAAATGCCAATAAAAACGTAGCTTTTTGAAAAGCTTAATAGTGTACCTGCTACGTATTATGTCCGCGTTTGAATTTATTGTCGATCAATTTTCAATTTCATTTCAAATATAATATTTAGTAAATATTTAATATACTTAATACATGTCCAGCCAAAAATTGCTTTCCACGATGTGAGAAAGAAGCATAAACAATGAACTTGAAGTTGTGCAGAACTACATCAACATTAGTAAATGCTGCATGGGCTTTTTATAGGAATGAAATCTATTTCTGCTGTGCTCCTTTAGTACTTCTTAACAAGTGCACATAACCAGCAATAAATTTGCTTCCATAGATGTGAAAAAGAAACACAAATAATGATCCATAAGTAGTAAAATTATGGTGTCCCTTCAGTACTTTTTCAAAACACATAACCATCAATAAAATTTGCAATCAAATATGGTGAAGAGAAGCAAAGATAACTAAGTGAAAGTAGTTTACAACTGTATCAACTTTAGCGGATTCCATACCGGCTTGCCAAAGGATTGAATCACTTTTTTGGGTAGCATTTGTGAAAGCATGTAATTGTACGCAACCGATTTGAATTTCATAAAACGTTATAATATTCTTTTTTTTTGATTGGAAAATCGTGGTTTTTGATTAACATCTATGGCAGTTATTTAAAAGTGTTGCTCTGAAAAACGTTTTTAAATTGTTTTTTTTTTTTTTTTGGAAACAATGAAATTCCTTTAGAAAGACCTTTACTTCCTTGTGTTGGGAACTATGAGTTAATACAACTAATACGTAGAAGTAGCGGGATATTTGAATGGGGGATGTAGATTAATATAATCACTGGTTACTACTTAGAAATACCCAAAGTTTGTTGCTCATAACAATTTTTAAAGCTTTGAAGTGGCTTTTTCGAAACGTATATGTTTTTAAGGAATATTCTTAATTTTACTATATGTACCTAGTGAAATTTTAATATATTCTGCTAAGACGTATAATTAATATTAATTTAACCAATAATAATCTTCTCGTATAAGTTATAAATGATTATTATATATTATATGCAAAGTAAACATAGTAAGTAGTGTTTTTCGAACCACTAAGTCACTAAACTACATTTCGTTACGAATTAAATGTATTTTCATTGATAAGTCAATTCCAACAAAGTTTTTAGTACTTATTTGTCCGACTTCCAAACTGGGAGGGAAAGGCTTAAGCAAAGCTAAATTTTGGTTTGGTTTGTAGTGTAGTGTCTTTGGACTTAAACAATGATTTGAGTTTGGTTTTGCTTTTGTCTTGTTGTAGAATTTTGGCTAAATAGTGGTCAATGTGGCTCAATCAGAATTGTCCATTTCCCGTGAGAAAACCTGCACCAGCAATTTATTGAATTTTATTATCGAAGTTCGTATTCTGTGAGAAACTGAAACCAGTTCAGCAACGTAACCCACTTGAACGGACATATATATAAGTAAAATGTCCCATTTGGCGGGATAGCAGCCGTTTGACATGAAAAGTGGTCTCAAATTTGACTACCCGTAAAGATTGGTTGCAAAATAGTTATGTTCAACATTTACATGAAATAATTTTTAAAAGATAAATGGAAAGTGCAGATTTCTCGACTGAAAAAACCATTTCTTACACAATTTTTAGTTTTCTTTTCCGATACTTGTTTACGCCTTTATCTGACTAATGTTTTATGTTGCCAGCATGATTCCGACGAGTCATGAATTAATAATACGCCTACATATTAACAGCAGCGCAGAAGTTTTATTTTTTTATTTTTTTGGGTTACCAAAGTCATAGTTGATTGTAACTCAATATCTTTTAAATTTTCATCGTCTTTGTAGAAATTTACAATATTTAAGGAAGATATCAATAGGACGGCGTATATCGAAACCCTTTGCCGAACAATATTTATATAGTTAGCGTATCGTATACGCGCCTCTGAGTAATTGATATTATTTATATACATATATATTTTATCACTTATGTATTTCTGTAAATATAAAATTATTATTTAACCAATAGATAAAGGCTACCAATTTCTACATAACAATTTATAATAAAACATTCCCTGTATACTTTCAGGCACAGTAAAAAGGTGAAGAAAACGAAACGAAAACTACCGTTCTCTCTCTATTATCGCAGTTCTGTTCTGGCTATACGTAAGCAATTAGTTTCAATTGATCACTGTTAGACAAACAAGATAATTATTGATTACTACAAGTTCCTCTCCCACTTTCCCATGTAATAATTGCCTCAGTTCTCCTGTCATTCGACCAGTATTAATCTAATGATATAAACAATACAATATACACAAATTTTGTATATATTCCGATCGTACTTATACTTATTTTTGGGCAATATTTTATTTATAAACAAAGTAAAATATTGAGGTCACGACATTTACTTAAAATTGTTAGCTTCTTAATCTCAATTCTCCCTTAACTGTCTGTAAGCTTTCCTTTTCCTCTTTTACTTTTAATAGCAATAATGCCAATTACTTTTTAGCTATCCGTAAGCAATTCCTTATAATTGACCACAATTAGACGAATTCCCTGTCAGCTTTTAATACTAATAACCGTAATTGTTTCTTTTTTTGTATGTCCGACTGCAATTAAGCGAATAACGTAAACAACCAAATGTAAAGAAAATGTGAAGCATATTCCAGGGAGTATTTGTTTTAAACAGTCGGAATTAATGAGAAAAAATTCTTTGTCGAAATTTTGGCAACATTGTATTTGTGAACATTCTAAAACATTTATTTTAATCGCACGATTTTGAAATTATCAATGTTAGTATTTACTATCACAAATTTAAATGTTTTTCTATGTATTGCCTAATTTTAGGCTTCCCTTAACTTCCTCAAAGCACTTGATATCAATACATTCTATCGCAATCAATGCAAAATAGACATTTTGATAGATTAACTACAAAAGCTGATATTAATTAGTATTTGCATGCTTTTACAATCACTAATTACGCAATTGTACATATATTCTTATATTATCAAAAATTGGATAAAATCTCTCTCGATTGCCATTACCATTAATATTTGCTAATCCATTTATATAGAACACAACAGCCACAAAACGTTAAGCCAATTGTTCTATGCCAATGGCAAATAATAACAATAATTAATTTATACTCTTAATCTCAGGTGATTAACTCCAATCTACACAAAATAGGTGTACTACATTATAGGTCACCTACTCCGCTTGTATTTGTGTGTGTAAACATGCGAGATGCAATACAATCTATTATTTCGTTGTGTGTACATATTTGGACATTTACTCGATTAGAGATAATAGACTAGAGATTAGAAAATCTTAAGTAAACATGAAATGCATTTGCGACAAATGACTTTAATTACGAGGTAAATGATGGTCGATGGACCCAAAGTTTGGGGCCCAAAGTTTGTGCAACACTTTAGGAAACAGCACTTGAGTTAAGGTGATGAAAGAGATTTTGTAGATATTGTAAATCTTGGAAAGGCTATAAAATTTTGTGAGCCTAGAAGTATGTTAAGTAAAAGGAATGAGCGAGGAAATTAAATTCTTCCAATGAATTGTTAAATGTAGAAGGTTATAGTAATCTGTATCTCGTGATCTATAAGTGAGATCGAGTTACGCTAGATGATGTTAGAAAAATAAGATTTCGCAATCAAAATATTCAGATAGTTTTGTAATCGCAAGACTCAGTATTGTGTGCGCCCACATCAAAAATGGAGAAAATGCGCTATGTTTTACAGTTTTTTTTTTCAATAAAGGCGAAAACGCAAGCTAGGCGGTTGATCATGTGAACATGGTCCTGTTACTGTAACAGCCAATCACGCGCAATTATCGTTTCGGTAATTTAGATGTCAAACGTGTATCACGCTCTAAAATACCAATTGCCGAAAATTTCGATAGAATAGTCCGAGCGTCATGTAAACACTGTCGCGTTTGCCCAAGAACTAAACATTGCACAAAAAAACCTTATGGATCCATTGGATATAAAAAGAAGCTCGATGTATGGGAGTCACAGTATTTAACTCTTAAAGGCCTCCTGGATCGAATTTCTATTTGCGAATCGCTTCTGAATCGCAACAAAGTCAACCTTATTTCTGAGGCGGATAATGTCCGGTAGTGAAACATAAATGCGTATCCCGTCCAAAAAGATAAGTAAATAAGCAAACAGTCTGAAACGGGAACTTGACATTGATTACAAGAGCTGTCTGCGGCCGTATAACATTTTAAACCATTATGTAGGCCCAAAATATGAAAGATCGGACATAAAGATGAACCATTTTGAATATCTTAGGAATCATACGGAATGGGCAGACTTCGAAGTTGACATTGACTATTTTTGCAAGTAGCAAGAATTTAAACACTTTCTGGCTTTAAAGTTTTTATCAATTTCCTGTAACAGAACATTTCTGAATAAATATCTATTGCTTGGCAGGCACGGAAATTTTTGATTTCATTTAGTAGATTATTTCAATACGCAGTTTTAGACAGCCTTTATTTTGGGTATTGTCGAAACCTACACCAACTGCCACAAAAAAAAAAAAAAAAAAAAAACTAGTAATAAACTAAATACTGCTCATGGATATTATTCTTGCATCAGTTATCACAATCAGCTTTTCTGTAAACCTTTTCCTATATGTCCCTAAGAAATAGCTAAATTTTCAGTGGAATCGCTTGAAGGCTGTAAGGGTTTGTATCGACACAGGTAAAAAATCAAGTCGAATTTCTATAAGAAAAGTATGGAGAGAAGTCTTGGATTTCATTTCGTCTTCATAAATACTAAATAAAAGGCTTACATTGCGCAAAATCACATTAAATAAAATTAATCAGAACCAAAGTTTAATCGCTATCGCATTATCAGTGTAGAGACATTAAAAAAAAAATAGAGAAATTATAAAAAAAACTGTGAGTTTTTTTAAATTCCAAATTGCCTTTTAATTGGATATGAGCTTAGTCATCGATAAAGGGTGAATTTTATTCAGCACAAACGTATTTTACTTAACATATCATTCGAAATCGAATCCACAAGTATGCAATTCTAATACAGCAAATGAATTCTAAAATTAAAATGAATATTGTGTAACAAAAATGTATTGCAAATAAAGTCCTGAAAGTAAAAATGAGGAAGAAAATTTTAAAATTAATAAGACAGATGAAGGTTTTCATAATGACTGAATGACCATAAAGATAAGCTGGTTAGAATAGAAGAACTTTTAGGATATTTTAAAGTTGAACAGTAATAAATACAATTTGTAGTTTGCATAAAACATCAACCACGCCAGAATTTGTATGAAATTCTGAAACTTAATTAATCGGAGTTACCACCCAAAAAAAAAAAAGAAAAAAATAATGATAAATAAATAATAATTTATTTTACTTTTAGAGGAATTACACCTTAAAATATGCTTTAACTAGGATTGCTGTGCCGCGTAGGCAATGAGCTATGAAAAATACAATAAACGAAAAGCCATAAACGTAAGTAGTTGAAAGGAAAAGTTATAGATGAGTATCACAGCAGTACTATTTGGGGTTTTATTAGATTCTGTTATTTTACTAAAGGTATCACCCATACCAATAACACTTCATTTTAATTGTTCGATTCTTCAAAGAATGTTACCTGAAAACATGCTTTACTTATCCTTCGAAGTAAGGCCAAAGGAAATACTATGAAAATTTACATAATTAACATGCATGCTTGCCAACTACTAGATAATAGTATTACAATCTGTACTTTTTGCCATTGTTACATTTGCTGTAAATCCTTTCCATAACCTGAAATGGCTAAATTTGCTGTAAGTCCACTGAGAGCATATTTAGTTTTTGTTTCCATAATTATTAAATCTCTAATCCCCTGAGATATATTGCGGTTATTGGATACAAATGACTAACATGAGCAAGCATTCGTTATAATTTTTTTAAGTGATTGCACCAGCATTTCTCGACAAATCTTGAGACCATCTGAATTGAGTAGGAAAAAATGCAGAGGAGTAAGCAACCAACCACAAGTTTGTAAGAACTTTCCTCTATTAATTATGGTGCGTACGTGGTTGATTTGCGGTGAAGGGAGGTTTAATAGAAAACCCTCTTTAATTCATGGCAATGAAATATCTTAAACATTTACTGTGATTGGTATAATTTTGCAGACCAAAATGTAAAAGCAAGCTTTCCTAAAGACCACATATCTAAAACTATATTTACATTCCTTTCTAGTTTGTATCGGCAATCAATTATTAGATTATTAGATTCTTATCCTTGGCACTTTTAAATAGCCTTACTATTGCATATTTTAAGGATTTTTTTTTATCAATTTGCGTTTGATTTCCTTCAGCACTACTGCAAAATACTTAAAGGTTTCACCAGTGTCATAACAACTCTGAATTGCATAGTTACCATATTATATGCAAAACATAGTTGGTTGCCCTTTGAACTAACTTAGTATTTGCAAAAGTCAAAGCGGTCTTGTAGGCAAATAGCGGTGTATAATTTTAGGTAACGTTGGATGTCTCTAATTAAACTCTGCTCGCATTAGGTGGGTAATTTTCTATGCAACACGCAAATATGAAGTTTGTTTCAGTGAAATTTACGCAAATTAGTTGTATTGTAGGGTTGACGAGTGGTTGAATGATGGAATGGCTATAAAGTTAATTTACGCAGGTAGTTTATAAAATAATTGACCCAATTTCCATTTGAAGTATAAAATATTCATATTAATACTACAGTGGCTGTAGCGCAATGAAAAATAAAGGAAAAATTATATAAAGGAGTATATACGTATTTAGAGTTTTCAAACGATAACATTGAATCATAAATATAGTATTCATGAGCATTTAAAATAATTTTAAGCTCAATGTTTAGAATCAAGCTATGTGGAAATTGCTCGAAGAACTTACGAACGTTAGAGTGATGAAATGGCTTTAAACATTGATTTGGAAGCAAAACCCAGCAATTCAAAATGACAATTAAAAGGATAATACTTTTAGGCGTTCCAAAAAAAAGTAAGAATAACTTCTGAAATAACAATAAGCAAATTGTAAATATATTCAAAATAATTTAAAAGATTGTTAATAATCATAACAACTAAAACTAGAAATTTGCAAATAATTGAAAAATTAAATAAATTGTTGTATACTGTTAGGTGTTTCCAAGGGAAGGACCAAAAATAGTATGTATGATGAATATTCTTAACGACTTCGATATTATAACAATTACAACTAAAAAAATCGATAAATTGGTTATAATAACGAAACATGCTTATAGAACAGTCATTTCTGTGCGATTCACCGGCAGAAAAAATTGCACAAGTTATAGAGCAATTGGACCGCTTTGCTTTGCTCAAAGTCCAAATATTGGCTACTCTATAGGAAGACATTTATATGACTGTTTCGTAAAAAGCGCTCTTCGTAGCTAATGGAGCTTGAGCGTCAATTTAAATTTCAAGACGGTGTTAGAAATAAAAATATTTTTATATAATTAATTGCTAAGAACACATTTTTCAATTTCTTTTTTTAAGATATTTCTAAGGGTATACAGTTTTGATTGAAGCGTTTATCAAAAATTTCGACATTTTATCAATTATTATTTTACTTTATCGCAGGGATAAGAAAAATTTTGATACAAAAGAAGAAGATTGGAAGACGTCTTTCATATTGAACATTTTCTTGGAAGCTACTGCTTATACTGAAAAGTTTTCCGAAAGACATCCTTCATATAGAAAGTGGCATGGAAGGTGCTCTTTATATAGAAAACGTCTTGACACATACTCTTCATAAAGAAATGCATTTCGGACGATGCTCCTTGTATAGAAAAGTATCTTAGTTTCCTGTTCAGATAAGGAAATGTCTTAAAAGGCACTATTGTGTCGGAGAGCTATTCTTATATAGAAAAGTGTACTGGAAGATACTGTTTATATAATGTCTTAGAAAGCACTATCCATGTAGAAAAGCACCTTAGAAGACACTTTTTACATAAGCAAGTGTCTTAGAAAGCATCATCGCACCAGAGTATCATAAGCGTTGTGGCAGGCGATCTTATTATAAATATATATATTATTATGGAAAAATCTTTTCGTAGAGAAAAGTGTCAAGGAATAAGTGTCATTGGAGATACTTTTCATATAGTAAATTCTCATGGAAAGACTTTTTCATATCAAAAATGTTGCGGAAGACACTTCCAAAGGTCACTAAAGTTCAATTTGTAGAGCTTTAAAAATTTTATATAAAACAAAATTATGATATTGTGTTCTATTGCTTAGTTAATATTTAAATTAATTAGTTTAAGCTAGTTTTTCGAAAATGTATTAAAATTCATGTATCCTTTAACGTTACTTTTCTCCCATGTTCTTCGCATTCCTTTTACCGTCGAATCTTAGGCGCCGCGAAGTTATTTTCGGAAAAAAAATTAATGATATACATTCTGCTACATACCTCGTAAATCATGGTCAACACCATTGCTGTGTGCAGGCACAAACAATTTAACGTTTTGTGAAGAATGTTAAATTAGAGAATTCATTGGCATATTTTTGGGCGAAACTTTTCAATTTAGTCAATTATATGAAAGTATGTGAAGTGAGTGCACGGGAAAAATGCGAAAATTATCACAATGGCCAACAATTTAAGTAATTCACATAGCGCGTATGACAAACTGTTTAGTATTTGAACTATGAAGCATATATTTAGGAGCCAGAAATTATATTTGAATAATAAATGTGTACAAATGGCTTCGTTAGATTATAATGAAAACAAATAGCTACAAATTGAAATTATTTCAGAAATTGCAATGTGAAACGCCATTGCGGCATGTATTTAGGGGCTTAAACGTAAAGGCAACACCAACAAATTAAGCGAAATGCAATTAGAGCCCAAAAAATACACAGTGGTGTGAAATACTTTAAAGCGTTCACAAACATTTATTTAGAATTTTTAAATTTATTTTCAATTCAGAAAGCAAAGCCATTCATCTTCAATTATAATCTTCCCATAAAATTGTTAAATTTTATAAATCCCTTACTCTTTATTAGCGCATTTAACATGAATTCCACTTAATCTATTGCTATTATATAAATGGCAAAAACATGTAGGCCGCTCTTAGCCGTTTAAGTTCGTTAAGTAATTAAATGTGTTTTGTATTTTTTCGTTTTGGCCAAACCTAATAAAATCTCATTATAAGCTAATAACTGCTAACAGTTAAATAAATTGGTCCACAAAAAACCATAATCAGCTGTTCGCTGCATGCTTTTGGGGGCGACATGTAGTTTTCATTACCTAGGGACCATTTATCGTTTAATAAATGAATATCGGGTAATATTGTTAATTGCAGAAATACATTTTTAATTATATTTATAAAAAATGCAATCATTTAGCGCCCGGATTATCGAAAACAAAAAAAACGTGGTTTTTAGACTTTTTAAGTTTAAGTTTAAGTATACCCTAAGGATGAATTATGGTTTAATTATCATTCGAATACACACACACGCAAGTGATAACGGTTCAGGCAAACAAAAAATAAGTTCATATATGTTTTAATTATTATTAAGCTATGGCAACGACATTTTAAATGTCATGGATTTTAATAAATCCTGCCATGCGTTGATAATTTAAGAGATTTTCGTGAAAATAATAACTTTAGGGGGGAACTGAAAATATTTCAACAGTTGTATACTTCATGTATTCGATTTCTGGTAATTTCTTAACCTTGAGCTTAAGGTAAAGCCTTAAGCATGTTGACTGAGCAAGTATAGAGATATTTTGAGAAAAATCTCTGCTGTAATCAGAGAAAATAACATGCAGGTAAAATTTTAAGGTGAAATAAAAATCTATAACGTGGAAAAAGTTGTGAATTTTGCGAAATATGAACAAAGAGAAACACAGCGTATTCAGAAGGAATACATGTTGAATGTTTTACACTCAAATGTATGTTTTAGTTAGTTTATTAATGACATATTTCAAATAAGTAGAACATTTTTATTTACATTATTAATTTTAGAATTAAATGTAGCCTTGTTGTAACAATTCTAACCGCTATAACAAAATTATATTGTATATGAGAATTGTCCGACAAAAAGTTCACTACACATGTATCATTTTTCCGAATATCTACAAATGTAGGCCTATTGCTATAATTATGCCGTGATGCATGTTACACTTTTTCAAATCTTTGAACTCCCTTAAATACACAGCATACTTGGTTTGAGTAGAACAAGTTATTTAAAAACTATCAATGCCAAAACAAAACAATAACATATTTTTGCCAACATACACACTTCGTCCATTCAAGATCTAACATATGTTGGTTAAGCAAAACAATTTCCATAAATATCTGAGGCAGTTTTCCCATTCGTTCATACTTAGCCAGAAGCTAATAAACTTTTCATTGTTTACTCCGCGAAAGTATACTACATTTCAACACTTTCCCTCTGTCCACGTAACGGTATACTGTTGTTATTTGTTAAATAAAATCGTTTTTTTGTGTTGCGAACAAATTTTACATCAATTTATTGACATGCTTTATATGTGTAGTACACATGAGCAGCAGTTGTAGTGAGAGTGTGTACATGTTGGTAAGACATCATCGTAATGCCAAAGAGTATGCTGCAATTCATCGACTTTAAAGCGGTATAATTCAGGTTTAATAACAAGCATTTTTCAATTTAAGCAAAAATTATTCACATATTTTCATTGTGCTTTTTTCACTTTTATCCTGGAAATATGGTGAACTTTAAAGTTTTTGCCACGAATTCAATCAAACTACAATATTGAAATTGAAAGCAGTCGAAGAGTATAGAATATTCGATGTATGTATTGTGGTCTATTCTGTAAACTATAATCCTCAAAGTATACCTTAGATTATTAAAGTGAAAAGTAAGCCCTTAAAGCACGATCTATGTTGCTAAAGTAAGTTATAGTGCCAGTGTTTTAGAATTATGCGGAACTTTAATGATTTGTATTTAAAAAATTAAAATGTAGGAAATGTCGTTAATTTATTACGCTTCAGAAAAGATGTATTAACTACTATAAATATCTTTGACCGGACTTTATATTTCTTGAGAAAAATATAATTTTATGGATTTCTTTTCATGTATTAAATGCAAACATATGTGTCATTTGATTTTCTATTTCATAAATGGCCTAAAAGTAAGCTTCAATATTCAGCAACCCTCAAAAAATATGTGAGGGAAATGTAATGTAATTAAGTAAAAAGAAGAGGAAGGAGTACAACTTCGTTGTTACGAGCCTCAAAGATTGGTTTTTCCTACTGCAATTATTAATTAAATATTGAAAATTTAGTATTTGTTTCTGTAATTAATACAAATAATTATACACCAGAATGTAAAGGTAAGTACAAAACATGTGCAACCCCTTAGTAGAAGAAAAAGAAAAAGAGTGCAAGCCACTTATATTCAGTAATAAATAGAAGTTAAAAGTTTAAAAGCATACTAACTTTTATAAACTTATTTTTTCAAATCATGTTCTTAGTGTCACAAATTGGTTTATAATCGATAAGTGCGGTTTGTACATCTAAGTAAGTAAGTAATCGAAAGTCCTATTGCAAAAGCGTTTGCTTATTACAAGCATACAAGTAGACTTTAATTTAGGCAAATTTGTGATTAAATTGTTTAAGGTTGAATTTTGCATTAAAATATTTAAAATATGTAGTCTTTCTGACTAAGCATAAGTTTATTTTTTTTTTTTTTGATTATATCTTCCATATGAAGTCGTACAAAATCCTTAATGTACAAAAATATATTACGCCAACAGCCAACACAAATACGCGAGACTTATCATGAAGCCTAAAAAAATTTCTTTTAGACCTAAAACGAAATTCACACTTTGTTTTTGTTTCCCCAGTGACCACGTTAATTACCATTTTTTGGTAAGAAAATTCACCAAATTAGCTACGAAGTCTAATAGATATCGATTCAGTCACAAAGAAACCTGAGGATAGACTTCGCATCATCCTTCTGGGTGATTACTGAATTGCCTGGCACTCCAACTAAAATGACGTTGATTTCATAATGAATACGATTTATAGACCTTTTTGGGCATTTCCACACAGCAAGACAATCATTTATATTTAATAATAAGAAACCGAAAAACGTTAATCTTTGAATAGTCTCGAAAATTCGATTTTTTTGTAATATTTAAAATTACAGTTCTTATTTTTGCGTGTTTTATAAATTACATATTATTAGCCCGTTGTATTAGAAAAATACGACTAAACCTCTGTTGGAAGCACCTGGCTTTTGCCAGACGACGATTAGATTAAACCCTATGAAAGCAATTAAGTGACGGCAAAGTTAATAGTTTTTTACTACTAAAAGTAGGCTCTAAGTTTTGTGAAATTTGTGGCTTTTTTAAACCTTTGTTAGTTCAGTTCATTGAGGGGTAAAGGGGGTATATTTGTATAAGAAGGAACCAACTCGTATTTAAAACTGGTTTAGTGAGTCTTACTAAGCTTCTCATTAGGTCTAAAATTAACTAAGTAGTAGTAGTAGTAGCAGTAAGTCATAAGTAGATTTCAACACTGCAATGGCACAAAGTTATGCTTTTATATATTCGTAAGGTTATTTAATAAAACAAATGCGAAAAATTATTTATTATTTAAATGTTAGTAGAAAGTTACGAATATGTTTGTTCTGATTTCGACTCTAATGCAGACAAATTTTATAAATACTCGATCTAAAATGAGCTGATTCCGATGGGATCCCTTTATAAGCCTAAAGGTAGTCTTTATTGCTTACCACATATCGTGCAAAGTCCTGTAAATGTCATTTTATGTTTTAGAATATAAATAGAGCATTGAAAGTGTACAAACACATTTGTACAAACAAACATATTATGGGCAACTCTTATACAATTGAAAGTATAATTTAGTGCAAACAGATTTGTTTTGCCGCCAGCCAACACTAGACACTTGGTTTTTAAAATACACACATATTTCAACAATTATTGTATTCAAAGCAAAGAGGTGTAAAATCAAGTATTGAGGTTCGTGTAGACCGATAATAATAGCCTATTGTAAAAGACTTTGTCTTGTCGTTAAGTAATGCTGTGCCTATAGTTTATACAATATAGCTGCGTTAAAGACATACATATAAACAACATTGCATATTTTAAGGAAAGTGGGCAAAAATCTAGTATTGGCCTGAACATATGAACTTATTACATACTTATAATTTTTTTAATTTCTAATTTTTAACGGCTGTAAATGCATGTATTATATTAACAACTTTTCATATTTATTACAAAGATAAGTAAAATCAAGTAATGAAAATATGATTTTATTCTTGTAAGTGGAAGAAACGTTTTATTTTATAAAAATGATTTATTTTTTGAGTTTAGATTTCTAAAACATAGCACCTTGAAGAACGCTTGCAGTATCAACTTTTAGTATTACTAAAAAAATCCTGGAAATATGCTGTACTTTTCACAAATAAGTAGTAATAGGCGTAATGGTTAATAATAAAAAGCTACATATTCCGAAATTCTTCTTATAAAATATAATTTTTCTTTATCAAAGATATTGTAATGCATAAGAATAATTTAGCTAAATAATGATTTAATTTAAATTAATTTAATTTCTACAGCTGTAGTTTCTTATTGTGGAATTTCTTACTTAAGTAATCTTAGATATTTATTTATAAGTATCCTATTATAGTACGACAAGTATGACACCCGTTGAATATTATTAATTATTAACGAATTAATTAATTTAAAGATATCCCAATGTACGAGTATATTTTACATAATGAATATATATTAATGTGCTTGGTGTAATGTTTGTGGTTGGTTGTGTAACCATTTCCATAAATTGTATTTTTAGCGTTTTCATCTTTTTACTTACACTTTTACTGTCAATTTTTGGATGTGGTTAACACATTTCAAATGCTTATACCCCGAAAGTATGCATTGGTAGTTTGTTTAGCTTTCCAAATGCCAATTACAAATTATAATTACCAATTTTTCAAATTTACATCCTTGCTACGATGTTCTAATGTTGCAATAGGAAATTCCCCAAGGTTATAGCTAAAAACTATGTTTATTCCCATTAATGTTCGATAAACACATGAATGGTCTAATGAAATTTGCTTTATTGACTTTCTTTAAGCATTATATGCAAATCCATACTCCACAGTGTCTAATGTAAATGCCTATAAATTTTCATTATTGATTGATTTGCCTTTGATGCCTAAAAGTAGGCCAAATGAAATATTAAGTTTACCTAAATGCTGTAACACTTGTATGCGAATGTACAAATGTATGTATGAAGGTGTGAATTGTGGATGAGGTGTTGGTTGTTACAATCCATGTAGTGTCACTCACATTTTCGCCTATTAATATGCAGCACTTAAATGGTTACAACAAACGCTTTAAAGAAGGCAACATTCGGCGCACTAATGTGTTGTAAGAGCACTTGTGAGAAAGAGAGAGACTAGGGTAAAAGGTCTATGTCTAATTTTTGCTTATACTTATAAACATAGCACTGGGGTCACATGATATGAAGATTGGAAGTGAAATTTATTTAAGCTCATATTCAATATAATGAAGTTTTTGTTGGTAAGGGCAGCCGAAGTCATTTTGCAAATGTATTATATAATTGCCAGGTAATTAAGAATTAGCCCCAAAAGCTGCTGTAATATAAAATGTTAGTTTACCTATTAGGTGTACTTGGTGAAATAATGTTAGTACATTTGAACTGGGTGAGACCAATGTATGCTCGTTAAAGGACATTCTGGAGTTAAAAATGGAATATTAGAATGTGTCATGACAATGCCGCAACATGAAATTTTAATATTAACGCGTTAAGATGCATAGAAAAAAATACACACAAAATGACAACAATAAAATGAACAAACAACAAAAAGAAACAAAAACATTTAAAAGAAAATCAACTAAAAACGAGTATAATAAAATAAAATTTTAAATATTATTTGATTGGATTTGTATTCCAACAACACCAAGATTGCGTTGTTGCCGCCATACTATAAACAAACATTTTAAAATTTAAAAAAAACTTGGCACCATGTTAAATAAAGATGATGAGTACCAACCCACGGACATGTCGAACAAATCAACTTTTGCAATCTGGAAAGTCTTAGGAATCAGAATAAGCAATCTTTGAATAGTTGGCAATTATGTTGATTGTCGTATAAAGTAGATTACTTTTGCAGGCAAAAATGTGTCATAACAAGCAATAGTTGATATAATAATATAACTATCATTTTGCCTTGGCAGCATTGTGTGTGAATTTTGTTGAAAGCCAAGCCATGAAGTTATATAATGCGACAAAATCCGAAATGAATCTGTACAAGCAAAGGTATCTTTGCGGTAAGATTGTGCCGTAACTTGGCAGTATAAACTGTGTATAGAAAATATAGAAATTCTTTTTAAATATTAAATCACTTTGCTAATGGACTGTAAACTTAAAATGCGTGCTAGTTAAGCCAGAGAACTTTGCAGCATTTTTATAATGTACCAATGCGTTAAATGCAACAGTTTGGCGAGACAATGCATTTATATTATCTTCCAATGAGCTAACCACCTTTTTGTCTTTGGAATTTGTTTGAAATTTATTTTGTTTAAAACCAATAAATAAAATTTGCAGAATATGCCGAAATTCGAAATAAAATTCTAGGTGTCAATTTCAAATTTCGGCAAGAAAACTAAACCTACCGGCATTGGTGGTAGCTGTTGAAACTTGGCAGCATTTTTATGAAATTGAAGAAGAACTTTTACAGCAGTTTTTAGACCAAATCTAATAAAAAAGTTTTACGCATTTACAGCATATTACAGCGGCATTTTTGTTCAATTTTTGTTCGGAATTCTTACCGCAGTCGTGACCGACCGTGATGCGATGATTAGTGCACACGTATTCAATCCCGCATACAGCCACCTACTATTATTTGAGCGGTGATTACTTCGAGTAGTCGAGTAATCGACAAGTCTGCTAAGTGCTTCTGAAACTGTGGTATTTTGAATCGTCGTTAAATTGTAAGTCCCAAAAAGCCAAAAAATGGAATGCGTAAAAGGTCACTGAGTATGGGAAGATCTCCCACATCTCATTCATGGGATGCAAAGGAATTTGTTATTCATACTGCAGTCGTTCTTGTACCTGGTCTTTGGACTGAAAAACATATGTTTCAACTAAACAAATCTTGAAGCATGCCAATTGGATTAAATAACTTCTATCCGATTTAGCTGTTGATGAAACCTTGACTTAAAAAATACTCTTGTTGTAATTTCAAAAATCAAATCCAATCAAATAAAGTTAAAAAATAAGTTAACTATAAGTTTGAGAACAACAAAAAGAAACAAAATTAAAGGAACTAAAGTTCATTAAAAAGTTTATTCCTTTCACATCACAACTTCAAAATCGGGCTTTTAGTAAAACAACTCTAAAAGATTAGCAAGGACGTGCGTAGGGGATGTAGACTAACTAGTGTCCGGGAAGGACATTTTTCTATAAAAGTCTAAAATTGGTAAAAATTTTGTGTGTTATTTTTTCTAGACAATACAAGGGTTATCATATCTCAAGAAACCATTTCATTATTAATATTCGAAAAACTGTCCAAGGCCAACATTTGTCAAACGAAAGCAATTTTAATTTTCTGGTTAGCATTTACTAAGCTAATTTATAACAATGATTTAAAGCGGTATGGGGGAGAATTTGGGAAGAATTTGAAAAGTTCGTTCTCATATTAGCGATCTTCCCCATTGGACTTACTTATCATGTATTCTATGTCCTTTGGAATCATACAGTGGTTGATAAATTTTGTGCCTAAGAAAGACGGTTGTTTTTGTTTTAATAATAAAGAAATCAAATAAATATTTTGTTTGTGTTTGGATTGTTATAAAGGATTAATTTTTAAATTAGGTAATATCTAATTTTGGGTTAATTAATAGAATTAGTTAGTAAAAATAACAAGTAATTAGAAGGATACTGGAGAGTAGCCAAAAAGAATACATACAATTTCTTAAAAACAGAATGCAACACTGTGTAAGGAGGGGAATTAAAGAACGACCTGGCTAACGAAAAAAAAAAACTATGGGAAATAACCTAACAGAAAGCTTAATATTTGAAATATCTTAATTTAGCATATACTTTGGTCGGCGCTAGACACAACCAAGATTAAAACGTAATAACACACATTCTACCTTTTTATATACATATAACGTGTTTAACTGTTTCAATAGATTATGTACAAAAAAATGTGTAAAAGTTTGCTTATGCTGGGCAAGTTTTCTTGGAAATTTGGAATTAATTTCCTGCCAGTGGCAGGAAATTACTTTTTTTGTTATTTTGCGGATACGCAGATTTGGAAATTTAGAAAAAAATACAACATAAGCAAGCTTTAAGTGCTGTTGGCAAAATTAAGAAATTTTCTGATTTCTATCCACTTCTACAGCTGATTACCATGTGGGAAATCAGTTATTGATTGGAATGAAATGGAACAATACACAACATTACTTAGTTTCGCCAACAATCTGAATAAGTTATTAAGAAAATTTATTTTGATTGATTGATTGACATAATGGTAACGCTCTACAAAGCTATAGTAATCTAATAACATAGCCCTGTTTTCTATACAACACTCCTAATCTACAGCTTGGTAAATTGTATAGACTATAGAGTTGATTTTAATATTTCTAACTAATTGAATCTTACTTGTCACGTATTTGCTTAATAATCCTGTAAAAATTGGGGAGGAAAGATAAATATTGTGAAAATCAAACAAAATCCAATACTCCAAAATATTCAAAAATCGTCTGCAATTTGTATTACAACTCTAATCGCTAAGTTTCAGGTAAACATAAAAGCTGCTTTAAAGCATTTTGCGGCAAATAAGCTATTAAGTTTGGCTCTGGCCTTAAATAATTTTCGAAATAATCAGAGCCTTAGATTAGTTAGTCTATTTGCCTTGAGATTACACCGTTTAAAGGTTAAGCCTAGGCTAAAGGCAACTGGCGTAATTAGAAACGTTTATAAATGTGAAACTTAATCTTACTTGGCGGACATTTGTTTAACAATACTGTAAAAAGAAGAAGAATAAGAAAAGCAAACAAATAAATAAGAATAAAAGAGGAAAATATCGCAAATGTAAACTATTTTGAATTGGCTATTTGCAAACTTTCAATTACAACACTGTGCAAAAACGATAAACTGTAAATTGTGGGTGTGCTGTAGATAGAAATTAAGTTGTTACTCAAGTTATCAATACTGAAACTGAAATTTCTACACGTAATAGTAACTGAAACATCATAATCGAAATTTTAAATACGACGTATACTCAGAGTAATTCATAAATTGCAATCTGTACTTGAAAATTAACGACTCTGTACGAAGTCTTTAACAGTTTCGATGTAAACACACATTAATTTATATGGGAAGTAAACGGGAATACGCGATAAAGTTTCCCTGTATTAGCATTTTCAAACAAAACGTAACTGAAAATGTAGGAGAATCGTAGATGTACATGAGTATGAAATCGAAAATGTTTGGGATTTACATTGTGAAGTATTTTTTTTTTTAAATTTTGACTCCATAACACGGCTGTTATGCACATGAAAAGTCATTTGGTACAAGTGTCGAAATCTTGAAATATAAGATTTTGTCGACAATATTAAGTTTACTTTGAAGCTTGTTTAAGTACCGATCAAACTTGTTATTTAGCAGTTGATTATGATACTGGAAATCAGCTATTGAATGGGGCGGATTTGCACAATAGTTCATTCAGATTGAAAGCGAAATTAAGTAATTTGGAATGCTTTTCGATGTCGGTCCATTTCCTAATTCACTGTTACATGGAAATTAAGAGCCCAAAACGCACATTATATGTAATTACTTAATTACGTCATTCGTTGGAATGAATTATTAAATAAATTTAGAAAACTTGAATCGTTCTAATACGTGATGTTTTTATTGCACAAAAAACTTTGTGTGAAAACCTAGTTGTCAAACCATTGACGTCGTTAAAATGTAAGCCATTTTTTTGATATCGAAATATTACTTTTCGTTTTGAAGTGAACATACAACTATATCAAAAGTAGTATTGTTATTTATTATAATATTTATAAATTGTATTATAGTTTTTATGGACAATACTTAAAAAAACGGTTCCAATATTAGAGAAGCAGCTCCGCACATTGTGGAAATATATTTGAAAGTAGAAAATTGCCACCAATTGTGCTTTGATTCTACTTGTAATCTTAA
The DNA here is from genome assembly GCA_019455685.1 of Philornis downsi. Lineage (NCBI taxonomy): Eukaryota > Metazoa > Arthropoda > Insecta > Diptera > Muscidae > Philornis > Philornis downsi. The sequence goes on from JAHXMU010000009.1 coordinate 3,250,479, forward strand.
TTTTAAGTTTCGTTTCCAGGTTTTTGTAGTGCAATATTAAAATGTATCTCTAGGTAACAATCCTGCAAACTATAAACTAGTTTTAAATCAGAAAATTAATGCAATAGTTGCGCTTATTGTATAGGTAAGCTAAATTTTCTGATAAGTTTCAAAAACTTTTTGTAGTGCAACACCTATTATAATTATTATTTGCTATTATAATTGATAACCACCACAAGTTTGGCTTTCAATCAAAATTTTATGAACAGCTTCAAACTTTTTATTTACATTCAAAAGCATCTCTGGATGTTTGCGAAGCAACCCTACTAGAAATTCTATGAAAATCTTGTTATAGATGTAAAGAAAATAGCAAATAATTTATTAATTCCACGTCATATAGGGTAAGCTATTTTTTTAAATTTCTGGCGAAATCCTGAGGGATGGTAAAGGATGTGTGTTTATGTTGTTGCCAACATTTGCTGCAGCTGTAATTTTGAGCAGAGCCGAAAATGTGGCTACTTTTCATTTGGGTAATACTCAGGTCTCTACGAAAGTTTCGTTTGGAAATGTTTTTACAGGGATGTTTCTGCCACTGGAAGCATATATTTTTGTCGTTATTTTTCATGAAAATCGATTTTTCTACAGAAATGTTTATAGAATTGAGAACTGAAGAGCTTCATTAGTTAAAAACACAAAATCAGAACTTTTTTCTATTTCTGTTCTCTAAGTGAAGAGGAAATTTATCCTGAAATGTATACAACGTTTTCCTGTCGTTTTTAAAATGTATTTTAAATAAAATTTGCAAATTTTCTAAAAATGAAAACGGCTCTGTGAATTAGTCTATATAAATATATATATCAAAATATTTTTAGTTTAGTTTATATTTCGTTTGGGAATACTATTATAGAGAAGGTTGTTGTTTTCATACGAAAGTGTGGACTTTTTCCTCCATTGTCTCTGAAGACTAATGTGCAGATATATAAACTTCAACTACTTTTATGAGCAGCTCTTTACGAATATTTTGTTTGCAAATGTTGTCACAAACATATTTACGCGACCGAAAACATCTATTTTTATATTGAAAATGTATGTTTCAATAACTATTATGCATAAAAAATAAAAAATTAAAAAAAATAATAGCTTTGGCAGTTTAAGAAAAAAACTAGAACATTTTCTTAGAAGTCCCAAAAAAAAAAAAAAAAAAAAATAACTATTTAATGTTTAATCAACACTTGTGAGGAAAAATACAACCTTGTAATCTGTTTGGTTATTGAAATTAAATAAATTCGTTTTAAGAATTGTGCACGTTAATAAATAAATTGAATTTTCAATTTAAATTCCTATCCACTATCCAGAACAAATAAACATTTTGAATTCAAAGAGAAAATAGGATTCCAATCCATTTTTAATTTTTCGTCGCATTTCAAAACATCATTTGAATTCTAGTCTTTATAAATATAGGAAGAATTTTTCAACACTGGACATTGACTAACTTTTAACAAATGTCTTAAATCTGTCAGAATTAACTGACAGTGCGGCTTCTGCTTAAGAGCGGCCTACTTCATAAACTGAGCACTAACTAGAATTCTGTTAAAATATAAGTGTTGTTAAATGTGTTGTTACGTGTGTTAAAATTGTTTTTTAAAATCAAAGTAATCCTGGGCTCTGTTTAGTTATAAGTACTAACTAAACTCGTTTTATTGATTCGACCTTGAACTCGTTTTTTTCTAATTCGAATAAAATAAACCTTCGTTCTTCAAAATAACAAACAGTAATCGACTGAATCCCTAATAGACTTGAATCCCTACATAAGTTTAATATGCAATTTTAGTGAAATTTTTTCTTCGGAAATTCGGAAATTTTGTGAAACTGAAATTTTCATAAAATTGTTATTTGGGCGGTAGGTAGCTTCATTCCCGATTGCATACGAAAGCATATATATTTTCTTAATTTTCCTGGAATCTGAATGCTTCTTTAATTAGCACGCATAAAACTATATATTAGCCTTTTAAGGCGGGAATCTGTTGTTGAAACTTTGAAGAAAGATCCTTATGTTTGTGTGCTTCAAGTTTGAAACTCTTCAGCTCTTGAAATTGTAGACATTTCTACTCGTAAAAGTTGTTAAAATATCTACTTTCGTAGAAATAATGGATGAACATATCACTTCTTTGGCATGAATATCCATGTAAAAGGATTTTCAAATGAAATTTTCGTGAAAAGTTGCTCACCGATCAAACAAAAAGGCGGACAATTTCAGCTTTTAAATATGTTGGCAGTATTATTTATTGGAAACGGAAAATGCGTAGACGAAAGTGTTATCATTGACTCAAATTCTGCTAAGATATTTATAATCAATAAAAAAACTCTATGCGAGGAAAATAATCTTGTATTCCACTTTGTTGCAGGAATTCAAAAAATTCTATAAAATATCTATCTAGCAATTCCAAACATAATTTTTCCAATTTCAATCAATGTCCGATTTCCTCGCAACGTTCAAACGTCAAAATGCAACTCTGTATCTAAGGAAATAAATAAATTCTAAACAAACCGCTATGAAATTCTGAAATTAATAAACAATCTAATTTAAATCTATAGCATTTGTAATCTCCCGCATTATGATATTGTAGGTTTCAATATTTAAATTCAAAAAGTTGTTCTTTATTTTCGATAAGTATATTCCTATTTTTTTTTTTATAAAATTTTCGTACTTTCAAATTATATTTTTTACAGACCCTAAAATACTTCTTTCTGGTCCTCATTTCCAAATACTTTTATATGTTATCTATCTAATTTTTAGTTACTTTTTACAACATTAGGTTTCGGTGAGGGGTAGATAATCATTAATCATGTTTAATCAGGTGTTTATATTGGGAATCTGCAATATTTTCAGGTCTTACACATTGGGGCTGTTTCTTTTTTGTTTGTTTTTGTTTTGTTGATCTGTACACACACACTCGTTACGGGGATACGGAAACTTGGTATATCACACACAAAAGTGTATTGTTTTGTTTTGATGATTAAACTTGAAGTACTTACGGCTTCGGTAATATCGTATTGTTTAAATTATCTTTCCATTGCAGATCCGAGACTAGATTGCCGGAAGGCACATTGGGGCGACAGGTTAAGATCAGGGATTTACCGACAGGTTTTCTTTGTACTTCTTGCATGGGGAATATTTCCAATTTGGCTTGTTGACTGGCAGCTGAAAAAACAAAAACCAAAGAGAAAAGGAAATGTTAGGAAATATTGTATTTATGCCGTTAATGACATTTGTTGAGTTTGCTAGTACTGAAATTAAAATAAATTTGTACGTCTGATTCGCTAAATTGCGAATGGAAAAATCATAAGCAAACTGTGACAAAAAGCGTGTAGAGGCCTTTGCCGGCACGTAGTTTGTTCTCAGTTTTATTTCAATTGAATTCTTTTTAAAAAAAAATTTGAATAAAATTAAAAAAAAAACATTTTGAAACTATTTCCAATTTATCTGGCAAAATTTCCGCATTTTCAATATTTATATATTGGTAACATTTACACTTTTCACGAAAATCTGGTAACTTTGGTCTGTCAAATAAGAAAGTTCAGAGCAGTCGAAGAATGTCATTCCCATCGAAAGTTCAATTGAATCCGTATTTCGCTTCATGAGTATAAATACCTTATTAAGCAAAGTGTTAAAAGGTTTTGTGGGATGAACCTGAGAGAATAAGTTTGTGAATCCCGTAAAGAAGGCGACAAATCCATCAAATAGCAGTAAACCACCAAGAAAACCAGGGACCTTCATACTTTTGGGAAACAATAACATCGAATCTGGAAAAGGTAAAACGAAATCGATCAGAATGGCAACTATGGAATTATAACCATTCCAAACGAATTCTGTGACAGGTTTGATTGCCAAGAAAATGGAAAAGAATATATTTAAGAATACTGCCGTCAATGGCATTTTCGAGATGATTTATTTTTGTTATTTAGTACGTAGTTCTGTCGACAACGAACTCGATGGACGGCGCAGGAGACGGCGCCACCAAAATTCGGTTGGGAGGACCAGGCTTTCGAAACACTATCGAAAGTTGAAGTGACGAATTGAAGGAGAAGCGCAGAAGGCCGAAGCGCTTAGAATTATTTTATACGGGCGGCGTATAATAGATAAGGATGTCTATTCCAGTTGCCACCTAGGAGGTAGCTTTCTATGTCATAAACATCCCTGTAATAGCATTCCGAAACGATGCCTTCATGAAGAAAATTTAAAAAAAAAAAACGAAAATATTGTTTGTAAGTAAAAGTTTCTTTTTCGAAAAATATTTTCATGAAAAATACTGGCTAAAAAATATCCTTGCTAAACAACCCAGTAATAGCATTTCCAAACGAAATTTCCTTAGAGTTGCGTGGCAACCATGTGAGAAATAGAAGAACATTTCAGTTTCCCAAAATCCTGGTGACATATGCAATATTTATGGAAAGTGAACATATCATTTGCACTGCGTACTAGGCTTTACGTAAAAAGTTAGAGATTAGCAAAAAAGAGATTAAAAGTAGAGGACAATTTCAAAGACTTCAGGAAATGTACAATTAGTGCTTAGGGGATATGAAAGATTCCAAAATGTTAACAAAGGAATGTGACAAAATAATCTATTATTTAACTGAAAAGCTAAAAATTAACATTCGGAAGACTGACATTTAAAAGTCATTGCCATGCCCACATTTATTACTAGCTTTCATTTGCCCATACACTTCCAAATTTTATTAGCTTCAAAGCTTTATGTGTTATTTGCAGTTCCAGTAAATTGCAAATTTATATACCACTAATTTCAGTGTGAAAAATTTGAAATATGTATTTGAGCAATATTTCGCCAAAATGACTTCACATTTCAATTTTATGTGCCGCAGTAGATATAAAAAATTCCATAACTTTGACAGCTTTCATTACTTGAAAGTGAAAACAGATTATTGTTCTCCTTTCATATGTTTTCTGTGAAGTTTCAGAAGCCATCAACAAGTGTTGTTTCCAAAACATTTTTATTACGAAAATTTCAAATGAAATTAACAGAAGAACGTCTGCATCATCATCATCATCATCATCAGCGTCATCATTATAATCAGGGTCTTCATTATAAACATGCAGGCGATGATATAAACAAATTATAAACTCAAATTGTATTAAAAGCGATGGCAAACGGAATCATGACTAAAGATCTCGTGAATGAATAAGAATGAATGTATGGTATAATAGCATAAATTGCTCTTAGCTGTCAGTTGTACGGAGTCGGTTTGTTTTGAATTGTTTGTGGCTGACGTCTGTGAGCATTTGAAAATCGTAAGATTTTGAATGCTGTAGAGAAGAAAAAACCTTTGACAGTATAAAGGCAGCTGTCAGAAATGTCTTTTAACACAACATATTAGAAGAAGGGGAGTAAAAGGATCGGCAAAGTTCTCATATTGGCCGTTTTTAAAGGGTTTTTGAACCACATGTTTGAGGGGAGATTTTGGAATATTGTGTGCATGTGTATTTACCAAATGAGACAGAGGGAACATGCCGAAAATTTAATAAATACTTGGAGTGTGTGGGATTTAGAATTGTTCATATGTGTTTAAATTAATTAAAATTGTGTTAAGAAATGGTTGATGATGATTACCGCTTTTAACAGGTTATGTGAAAATTTCAAAGAAATTGGGGAAAATAAACAATTAACTTGTCATTCGTTGATCTATTAATTTACTTGCAGCAAATGGCGTAATATTGTTCACGGAAACTTTTCAACCAATCTTTAGAGAAGTTCAAAGAAAATGAAGAGAAAAGGGTTGTCAGTAGGTGGACCAATTAAACTACTGATTTCACTAGCAGCGGCAACATATTTAAGCCTAGTAGTCGGCATAAACGAAATTCTAGTTTCCCATAAAGACTACATGTATGTGTTAATGTAACTAAAAAAATAATAATAATAATATATATAAATAAAAAATAATAATAATAATAATAAATACATGTTAATAGAATACTTCAATACAAAACCCGTAGTATTCGAAGAAAAAAGGAAAAGTTATAGACGCCATTTTTTGGAGGATTGCGAACTGAGCTAAGTGTTTCTCTTCTACATATATGATGACTCTCACGATGAAGTGCTTTGTTTGATGACACTATACCGGATAATGCGTCGTAGTACCAAAAGGAACTCTTCTGTCAATTCAATGCACGAGCTCATGTTTACCTTACTACGAAAGCCAAATTAACTCAATTTCGCTACCAAATGCTTACTCACCGTAATGTAGACCCTTGCGACTATTTTCTAATTCTAAACATAAAGAATTGTACGTGAGGAAAGAGATCTATAAAGCAAATAAATTGACACACAGGTTTATTTCTAAGGCAGGACCAACCATGTTATTCGGACGGCAGAATAAAGTTATAGAATAGTTCAATCAAATATATAGTGCCGAAAGAGCGCTATGAATAAACCAAACACAATAAATATGCCCCATTTGGTTTTTTTCACAACTTATTGACCTGTCGTCATAACCATTTTGGTGAATTGAAAAACGATCCTTCGAGCCCAATCAATCTTTTAAGGAACTAACTCTTACCTCCTAACTCTTAATGTTTTTAAATTGCCACGAAATTAATGTAACCAAAACTCATTGCGAAAAATTCATCAGTTCATATTTGTTTTGCCGCCAGCCGTGCTGGCTTTAGCGCTTGCAATTGCTTTTATAATTCTATATGGACATATTATTGCATTCAACCGCTAAGTTTGGCCAATCCATCAGAGAAGCCAATCTTTAATTCTTGCTCTTGGGCGATAAGTACATTTTAATACTTTTTCGTTTCAAATTGCAAATCAGCTCACCAACGGCCACAACATGTCATCATGACGAGACAAACTGCTGAAACTAGCTAGGCTCCTTTAATGGTCCATACGCCTCAGCATATCCGAGAGAGACGTGCACTTGCTTCCATCCATTCATGCATCCAACAATCACGCAATCATCCATCGCTACCATTGGCAGCTTGCAGTCATATAACGTCCTGGAAACTTTTGTAAAAATAATTTCCATTTTCAAGCGAATAACACCGAAAATGCATCCAGGCTATAAGCTCTTTAAGGACGTAAGAAGTGGGTTGAATCTCAGAGGCGCATGGCTAAAGAGGAGCGTATGACTAAAGAGTAAACATCGAGCACGTGAATAAAACATCATGCGTAAATAATGCGTTAATGTGCTCGTCCGTGACATATGCCCGTTGCACAATCACTTACACTTACGCGTTTTCGCCAACACTCAACAAAGTGATGGAGGACTCTTCCATCCGTTTACACATTTGTGAAGTCCTCTTTGCTGTTTTTTGTGGGCCATAAAGATGAAAATGCAATATAAACGTGGTCAATGTGTAAAGCATTTTTTTTAATTATATCAACAAATAATGGTAGTTGCCGCAAACGACCACATAATATAGCATACTTTCGAGGAGAGGGTTGCTGATATGTGCAGTAATGGGGTAGAGCATGAGAAGTTGGTTAGGGTAACAAAAATTAAAGGCAATTTGCGATTATGTTTGAATGCTATTGTTTATTCTAACTGTATTTAATAACACGATTGAGAGATCAAACCCTCTTCTCTCTCTGTTTTGAAAAAAATAATTTGGTTTGTTGTGGAACTTAAGTTTTAGCTGTTCACATAATCCAAATAATTCTACTTGAGCTCCTTATCAGATTGGAATTAGTTGAATGATTTTTTTTTTGTTTTTTCCATATTGTTTAACATATTAACATTTAACATAATTAACATATTGTTATATTACTAACATCCTTTTTTGAATAACCTTCGCAATTACTCGATTACATCTGTATAATTCTGATGATCCCATCTCCATAGCTACTTATTCTGTTGTGGAATGACTCTATAGCTTATGTGAAATGTTAATATTCGGCCCGAAGGACCACGTAATATGAGCACTACACATACCTTCCTTACGATTGAACAATGGTTAGTACTTGTGACAATAACGCATGTGATCGGAGATCCTTTGAGTAATTTACAACTCTGGTCAAAATTTCTCAAATGGATATTCGGAATCAGTTAGTTATTTTAGATATAATGTTTACCTACTGAAAGTGCTTAAGCACGATTTGATGTGACCATAGACAGAAAAATGTACCGGACCTATGGCTGTAATATGTTTTGGGATACCGAAATGTGCATAATTTCTGATCTGACACATTTCTGAGCAAAAATATTTTTGTAGCCTTAAGGTTTAATTGGAAACCTACTCCATTGAGGGCGAGGGAAGTGAAATCGGAAACACAATAGCTTCCCAAGATTTTGTATAATCTACCTATATATCCCTATCTCTCGTAGAATAGGATTTTTTTTTCGAAAAGTTTACAATTTATTTATTAGTTAAAAACAACGTACAGTGGTATTGTATAATGGAAGGAACTATCCTAACTTATGATCTTTTACAAAGTACCGCTCTAATTGAGTCATAATTATTGAAAAGCACTAAAAAGATACTCATTTTCAGAGGACAACCGGTATAGCGTTCTCTATACAGCGAACCGCGGTTGGCACACCGCATCCAGTAGGAAAACTTGTCTATAAACATATTGGATTCCACTTGGGATTAATGAAAGTTTCAATGCTTATTCAACAATTGTGGCCTATAGTCATTAGCTGACAGCAATATCCGGTGATAAAATTAAACTTACCTGAAAGGGGCAAATTAGCTAATAAACTTTATGTTTTGGGTGTGGTTGTTGAAAAATAATGAAACGAAAATACGAATTTTGACTGGACAATGGACGAAACCGATATATAATGTATTCACCCACTTATCCAGCAATATATGGGTATTTCATCTACGATGCTATGGTTCGTAAGTGCCGTAATTGACATAAATTGCTCGTTCTGGCACTAAATTCAACTTTCCCGAATTTTTCTAATGTAGAAGCTATATAAAATTGTGGGTGGTAGGTACTTGAAGGTCTCACAAAGGGTGCTCTAACCTTTTGTGTGATTATGTGAAAGTGCTATAAATATCAATTTATTGTTATTCGATATTCGATATTGTATGCACTAATATATAAGCTTCGTCCGCACCCATTTATGTAACCTGTCTGATAGTTTTTCTACGTATATCCACCGTGAGAAATCAGCACAGTACACTGGTAGGACGAAATATATACGTATGTATATTGAAAATTCGAATAACATAACTACGGCAGAAGAGATATGGAATAAAAATAATTGCTTATCCACAGCCTGCATAGGCGTGCACATAACCGAAATGTCGACCGGTAGAGCCAGCCCTTCTTTGCGACCTCTAAATGTTTACCATTTTGGAGATAGCTTTTGTCGTTCTCTGGGTAGAAAATAACCACCAAGCATTTATAGTATTTCATTTGTTTTACATCATTTATTATACCGGCCTCTTTAAAATCCTCTTTTAACTCATTCTAGCGGATTAAGCAGCTGACAGCATATGAGTGTGTGTTGACTGCTCTCACTTATGCGTGAGACGAATAGGCAACATTCAAGCTGTAGCCGGACTATGCATATATGCAGAGTTGCATTTTAAACGAGTAGTCAGATTAATTTACATATATATGAAGGTGAATACATACATACATACATACATACAAGAGATGCCTTGTCTCCATATAAATTAAATTTTTTTCGCTGATAAATTTTTCACATTTACATAAGGAAAGAAGAAAAAGAATACTAGAGTTGTTTTCTCTTTGCATGCGCTGTAAATAAGGCCGAGTAAACATTTTAACTTTTTTCTTTGTTTCAATGATAGCAGTCACGTTGTTGAATACAATAATGGCGTTGCCAACTTGTGGGGAGTCAGTAAAAAGGATTTTATAACAGTTTGAATTTTTTAAATTGGATTTTCTGCATTTCTTAATTATCTGCGGTTGATCTGAAAAAGGGTGTTGGGGTTACAACTTCCAATGTGCCATTTTGTGTTGGGAATTTGCATGATTAAGCAGCCATTTTTTGGGTTGTTTATTTGCAGAGATTTATCGTGATTTTAAAGGTGGCACAGTGGAAATACGTATTATAGGATAATCGTAATTGCCTTATCCCAAACAGAAAAGTAATAAGATGATAAATCACAGATTTAATTTTGGTAACATTTTGTATTTAAAGCGTCAATTTAAAGCCCTGAGTAATTGAGCGACTTAAGTGAATCTCGTTAATTAACGCTTTTTCACTTGTAGAATATTAAGTTATTAAGATTTAAAATTGGCTCAATTTCAACACTTTATATAATCGATTTCTTACAGAATGGGCGCAAATTAGTTGATGTTGTTTACAAACTTTGCCGGGTGGGTTTCAAGCCAAATGTCCCCAAATTATGTTCGCAATTTCACAATTTAATTAAAACTCATAAAATAATAACGTTTTGTCAACTTTGTTGTCACAACCCATTTATGCCAGCATCATGACCTCTCTTCTATGCCGGTTGGTTTGCTCCCTTACATAACTTGACCTTTTCCTACAAATTGTTGGTTGATTCCATCTTGCGCCAGCAATTGTTGCCCATAATTAATGACCATAAAAAATAAACGACAACAATGTCAGTGGACACTTTTGAAGCGTATAACCCCAATTAGAGTATTCACTTTGCAGTGTATAGTGGGAAAGTGGAGACTGTAAGGGTGCAACGGTATTCTGGCAAGCAAAATAACATTCCTATATGCTTATGATGGAAAGTCTACAAACACTGTTAAGTGGAACGCTATTACAGTGATGTTTTTTTTCGCACATTTTGCGTAAAATCAACGTTAATCGATAAAATTTTTAGAATAACAATTCATTCCCTTCCAAAATTTGATTAAATATAGTAGCTTTTTAAATAAACATTAAATTGAATGTAACGAATTTCCGCTGAATTTTAAACCTAAACTCGGACGAAATGTAATATAATTGTGTCATCAGTGCCACTTGCATTATTGGCCCTTCATATCATAAGTCAACTCTATTACAGGTAAGTTTGCTACGATTTTTGATGAATAATAGCTGAAATTGCTGATGGACCCTTTGCTTCAAAAAGTTAATGGAAATTTTCATTTTCAAGTTTACTACAGGGATGTTTGCACATTTATCCATATTGTGTCATTTATTACATACATATTACATCAATAATTTATAGAATAATAATAATTTGGTGAAAAGGACACATTTCGCTTAAAAATAAACCAAATTAAGTGATGACGGAATTAAAGTAAATTAACATGCTATGTCTGACAAAGAGAATTCGGTTTACTCTACATTTGTCTGTACATGGGAAAATTTCAGTATAGAATACTGTACTGAAAGAGAACATACGTAAAAGTAAAAAGTAACAAATATTCAATGAAACTCTTTTTAATATTAATTGTAATTCATCTTCCTTGTTTTTGTATATAAGTTTGGTATTGATTTGATGGTTGGTGAAACCGTCTGTTCCAAACAATTATCAGGCTACTAAGTTCGGTTTGAGCAGTGAAAAAATCACCAAAGTCTTCTGCAAACAACTCTGCATTAGCCTAAAATATAAATAGTTCACTTGGTATCAACACTACAAAACGGAATGTCGACGGAGAATTCTTGCTAATGGATTTTTCAGAATTTGTTTGTATTTAGTTTGGAGTACGGACTTCCTTTCCTGACCAATACCAGCCTAAAGGCACTACATTAAATGAAAATTGAAGTTAAAGGTTTTGCAGTGAAATTCCACTCCCTTTCCTCCTTGCACTATTACCTCCTTGGCTAAAGCTTAGTCAAAAATTATATTTACAATTCTATTACAGAGATGTTTCCAGTGCAGAGCTCAACATTACCTTTTGTTGCCTTATATAAAAATATATATTTGGCTGATCGTTGCAAATTTGAGATAAAAATTTCATAAATTTACACATGTTATCGACAAAGAACCCTCTTTTTTTGCAGTGATATTAAAGAAAACCCGAGGTAACGAAATTACGGTTTATCACAATATACTATACTATGCCTTTGCCATGGCGATGAAAGTGAAATTGAACTCGAATGGGCCAAAAATAGTACTTCCATCTCTAATGCAAGAATAATTGTACTGAAAGGAAGAATAAAAAAATGTTCATTTTCTCTTAAAGTAATCTTTATTTTGGTGAATTTTACAGTTTGTGAACTACAAAACGGTACTTTGACAAAAGAGATTAACAGGAAAAAATTAACAGGAAATTTTAGTTTCAACTCTACTACGGGACGGTTGTAGTCCAGAACTTAAGAAAAATTTCTTTCAATCTTAAATTAAAATCTTTATTTTGGGAGTTGTTGCAATACTCGAATGAAGCTTGATGAGATGAAATTCCCTGCGTCAACATTATGCTTTAGCCATGATGGTTAATATGAATCTGAACTCTAATGGAGTGAAAGTGCAGTAATTTAGTTATCTTTTCTGATCGCATTCCTGACATCATGGCATAAATGACCAGCAAATGCTACTTTAGAAACTAAATAAAATTATGATTTGTATTGACATTTGTTTAAATCCGTGATGTACAAATTGATATGTACTAAAAATTAATAAAAAACAAATATTTCCCATTTTGAATTTAAGAGAATATTGGGGTGACGAATTTCAGAAAGTGCTGAGTACCATCTTCTAGCATAGTCGTAAAGGTGGAATTAAACTCTAATAAAGTGGAGTTATTATAACAATTTTTCTACTACAGGGGTGTTAGCAATACCATATTATATATTTTGAAAGTTGTTTAGATTTTCGAACCAATTGCAGAAACTAAAGAGGAAAATAAACACCGGCCGTTCTCAAGTCTTAATGTAAGAGTGAAACTTAGTTTTGTTGAACTATAAAAAAGCGCCGAGGTCTTTTCAATGTGTTTTACTGATTAAGGGTCAAAAATATTTCGGAAAATTTGCTTCCAAGTCCACTACAGAGATGTTTTGAGAATAGAATAAACAACGTTTTGTCGCAAAAATATTAATAGTTTGATACAGATTTAGTTATTGCTCTAGCGAAAACTTCAAAAATTTGAGAAGAATATGAAGTTTAATCCGGTTTAGCCAATACTATATTTAAGCCAATATAGGAAAGCCAATATAGGAATCCGAATATTAATTGATTTTGAAATTTCTACAAAATTATAAACAAAACATTTTTCGGTACGGGGATAAACGCAAAAATTGGGTAACGACATTTTCAGAATTGGCAGAAATACCTTGTCTGTAACGAAATACATAACTACAGATGGTACTTCCGATATATAAATATGAGTGCCCTTTCTATAATCATACTGCTTCTGTAACTTTTTTATGTGACAAATGAAATTAACGTCATTGTTAGCATTGGCCAGTAAATATGTTGTGTTGCGACAGCTACAAAGTTTGTTATTAGTCAACATTATTACAAGTAAACTTAATGTAGCCTTAATTTAAAAGGCCAGCTGTGAGTGGCCAAGCTTTGCATTTTATTTTTACAAAGTTGCAATTTGGTCCACTTGTTAGTCACTGACATAGCCTGCAATAACCTGAAACTAAAACTCAACTTGTTCTTGAAATATTTAAAGGATTCGCAGTTTCAACGTTTTTGCACAAAAACTGTAAAAAATCAACAGGAAACTAAAATAGTTGTTTGCAAAGTTTGAAAAAGGTCCTTATCACAATAACGTTTTGTTGAAAATCGGAGCGTCATATAAAATGCGAAACCCGCCAAAAGAGAAGCCAAAAACGAGAGAGAGGACACAAAAGTGTTGGTAATATAAAAACTGAAGGACCACTAAAGGTTTGAAAAGACTGACAATTAAAATAAAGTCGAATTGTTACAAGCAAGTGGCAAGTTGTTGCTGTGGCTTGTTAAAGTCACCGACTACAGTTTTGTTGCCTGTGAAAGCAAAGCTAATGAAGTTGACACTTTATTGGACTGGCAACCTCTTAAATGTTGTGAAAAGTAAACAATCGTTTTGCCGGTTTAATGTCTTTACCAAAAGACGACTAAATTTGTTGGTAAATTGCGTAAAATCAAGCGTAGAGAAATAAAGTTGGGTTGCATCCAATTCAGTACAAGAAGGTTAATTTTATGAATCATATTATTTTAAAGTACATGACTCATGCCAATGAATATATGGATGGATTGATTGCAGAACTTGGCATTAATATCAAAGAAAAAAATCGAGAGAAGTGCAAAATAACATGAATTTCTGAACAAAATCGATCAATTTCTGAAGCGATGGTGACTGGTGACGAAAAGTGGGTCGCTTACGAGTCAAACGAAACCAGTCATGGGCAAATCCCATCGACCGTGGCACGGTAGTTACCACACGCGACGTTCAAACTGTGGAGCTTGGAATCGTCGTTAAGCTGTATGTCCCGTTGAAAGAGTCCAAAAATAGGATTCGTTTAAGCTCTGCTATATCTCATACATATCATTTTAATGCGATTTTGGCCCGAACAATTAGGTTTGAGTTTTCTTGTTTGTTACTTTGACGTCGTTTTGATCAAGTCCAGTCCTATTTATTGCCTGTAATAAATTAATGGTAACCATCTGTAGAATAAGATCACAGCATACTTTTAGGTCTAATATGGATTTGTGTATCAAACACTAGAGATGTTTAATTTGCTCAAACGTGGAGAGACTATCTGAGATGAGAGAGTTGAAATCACTAAGTTATTTGCCTCTATGTATGAGAGTCATCGCGAAAGAGCTTTCACTTTTGTCATGAGTAAAAAGATATGCAACTTTATATTTCTCTAGAACGCGAGTTGCAAATAATTTTTGTTTTCTTTGTTAAAACGAGAAAATAATGACGGTCAAGTACCAAACGCCAGAGTTGAAGCCAAATGTGATGGCATTTAGAGCAGTTTCCATAACCTGACTTGACATTCCAAGTGACTGATTGGAATTTCCATCACCTAACTTGGTGTTCCAATGACTGATTCTCCATATTTTCATCAATGTCGTATCTACATATATAAGTATAGATCAAATTGTGTCTAATTGTGAGTTTCCTATCAGATTGGACTTCTATGCAATAAATGAGCGCTAGGTGGCGCGTTGGCCATTCTCATAACTTTGCTATAAAATATTGTAATAAAAGCTTTCCATGTAGGTGGATGCGCATTAGTTGGGGAAATCAGAAACAGAAACTAAGGTAGGCTATTTCCTATTTATCTTATATTACTTTTGAGACAGTTATTTCCACATTAAAGCTACAATATTACATCCGTGTTGGACAAGGCTTTAATATTGTATTCTCATGACGATGAATGATTTAATTGCGCTTAAAAGTAGGCTGCGCCTTCACGCTAGCAGGTAATGGATTTTGCTCTTATAGGTTATGCAATGACGGATAGCATGACCTTTATTTAAACCAGGTTTAAACTTCGTTAAAGAGGAAACAAGCTCTCAAATGTGTCCGTTGAAGGCAACTTTAATTTTTAGTTGTTATAGAATTTTTGCAAGCTGCAATAATTATTCCCCCTTTGAATATACTGGCTTTTTCTACATTTATATAATCTATTTGATATGTAATTACTTGTACGTAATTCTAGGCTATTTCAGGCCACAAACCTCAAACCATTTGTGGCCGGTTTATAACTCGACTAACATCACAAACTAAATATTTGTCATTACATTTCAACAATTTGTAATTTGCAGTAAAAAATCCCAGTCACATTTCTATTTATTAGCAATTTCGAGTTTTGTAAGAAATATGTAAATGTAATAAAAATGTATATATGTATGTATGTATGTGTATCATGTATACAAATCCACACACGCAGACACACATGTATATACATACATATGTATATATCCGTATACCGCATTGTAAATTAACTATTATCAACATTAGCCTAACAAAACATGGAAATTGTGTATGTGTGTTTCCCTCCCTCCTCCTATTCCCTTTGTTCTTCTTCTATGCCACATTGCAGTGGTAACGATGTGGTTACATTATGTGTGTTACTTTTGTGGTTGTATTGGTGGTGTTAGTGTATAAATTGTACTTAAATTTCAATTAATTTTAATTATTTTTTATTACACCATAAAGAAGTTTCCCTCTTGTGCCGGCTGCTCATGGAACGCGGCGTACATTTGCCAAGATATAAGAGGTCAACAAAATCCCTATAAATTTTTGTATATTTTTCACATAAAGAAAAAGCGACAACAAAAATAAAATTATACTTTCAGAGATATTAAACAATAACAACTATAATAGTCATTAAACACTACAAAGCTTAAATGGTATTAATGTTTAACGGCAAGCAAATGAGGAGCAGAAATTTTAACAACATCTGACGCATTAATGCATACGAAAATTAAAAATGTTAACACTGCTGTTGCTGAGTTTGGCCTGTCATTAAGAGGAATGTGCTTTTATATGACAGCAATGATGACAGCTGGATTTAAATGCCAGTTTTGGCAATTAAATGTGTAACGAGAGAAATGTAATAATTTCAGCAGATAATAAGAACGAAAGCAACAGATATGAACCTAAACCCAAAGACAAACCAAAATATTAAGCAAGAGATAATCTAATAAGGGGCAAAAAGTTATCTTGTTTTGTGTCTAAATTAGGGAACACAATATGTTGTAGTGGTATACAATGTGTGCAAGAAAGAGACCTTAAGAGAAAAAAACAAAAACACTATATGTATAGTGACGTTACAAAAAGTTTCGTTAAATACTAGTTTGCATAAATGCTTTCAAAAATGTGTAAATTACAGCCAAAACATATTCTTTATATTTCAAAATCATTATCAACCACTTTTTGTGTTTCGTTAAGTTTTCAAAAAGTTTCGTTAAGTTTTCATAAATCTGTATTTTTAATTCCTTAGGCTACAGAAATAACGAATACGTAAATATATACAAAGCTAAAGCTTTGACTAAAAAATGTTCGTTAAGTTAAAAGACTAGGTAAAGAAATATAGTTTAAAGAATTTTGTATACGCTTTTTAAATCTTTTGATATATACAGTTTTATTAATCTACTGCTTATAGTTTCTCCAGTAAAGTTTCGTTAAGTTTCATTTTCAGTAAAAATTTGCAAATTAGCAATATTTGTAGGAGTAAAAAAAGTCTATTACCCACAATTAAGGCTTTCTAGCCTTCTGTATGTTCTTCAAGTTTCCAAAAAGTTCGTTAAGTGTCGAGATTGATCAAATCTTGAAGTGTAATTTAAAAAGAATTGGTATAATATGTTCTATTTGTATATCGGCTATTTTTTCGCTAATATATTTTCGTTAACATTTATTTTTTGGAAAAAAGTTGTTAAAGTGATGCCAATATTTTTTGAAAAAGCTGAAAACTCTTTACAAATTTTAATGTTAAATTACTACCTGATTGCAGTTTTTTATCCAGCTTTTACTAAAATAAATCGCTTGCAATTTTTTTCAATTTCCGTTAAGTTCCCAGAAAGGTTTCGTTAAGATTTTGATTAGTCAGACTTTTAGTACAGCAAAAAGAAGATTTCTTAATTTTTATTTTTAGCTTATAAAAATTATGAAATAAACTTAATTGTTTAAACGTGTTCACTCTTTTTACGTTTCATTGAGCTTTAGAAAAGAGTCGTTTAGTTTTTAATTTGATCAGATTTTGATATTTTCCGTGATATAGATAGCAAAAACATGTATTTGATTTTATTTAAAAAGGTTTCGTTAAGTTTCATTTCTAAAGAAAATCTAAGAAAAGTTGTTGAAGCAATGTTATTATATTTTGAATGTACGAGTATGTTTATATTACTGTGAACTGTACGGCTCTTGTTGCAGTTAAACTTTAGTGTATTTTTTCTTTTCATTAAATTCCTTAAATATCACTCATTTCTACCTTTTGTACTACTTCAGCAGAATTTTTCATTATCAGAAGATCTTTAGACAAACGTCTGTGCACTTGTGCTAAGGTTTGATGTCAAATGGCAGCAAAAGGAAAATGCTGCATTCACAAAGACGTTGCCTGCCATACATGTTGACCTACTAAATTTCCAACTTAATGAGAAATTTTTCTTTAAACCACAAGAAATGGAAAGAAACTGGCATTGTTAACACTGAAAGTACAAATATGTACATGCAGTCATTCACATAGATTTATGTGTACATGCGGTATATGAAGTAGTTCAACGCCTAATGGTACGTCACCTAAAATGATGTCAAAGGAAATTGAAGGACCCTGACTGACTGACAGTCCTAAAGCACAAAATACACGCACTGAATGTGGTAGATTCTATTTCGAATCTAGCCTGTCTCAGAATGAGGGTGAAAAGTAAATTCAAATGAATATTACTATTTTTCATTTCGGTTTTCTTCAAATCTCCAATGACATTCATAGCATATTTATAGGTGTTTAGGCAGAGGAAATTTTCCATAACACACACACAGACGCAGAGAGGATGCCGGCCGAGCACAAGAAAAAGAAGGAAAAACCAGTATTGTAAAAATGCATTAACTTACAAAAAGCTTATGGAACGTATGTGGCATATTGAAAAGACACTTCTAGCTTGGGAACTTTACATTCCGAGGCTGTTTTAAGGTTTTTATTTCCAGAGTTGAGAAGCTGTACGGTTAGTGGAAGGACTGGAGAAAAAACGAAAATGTTGCAGAAACTGGCGTCTTTTGGGAGCTGTACTTTTTCATAAAGAAATAAACAAACCAAATATACCATCACCCACACACGCAAGTGCTTCACACTGTAGGGTGACAAATACTAACATTTACACGGAGACCCACACACGCATACAAAAACAGCAAACGGAAACAAACAAATGCCTATGCAGATAGTTGGGTAAGTATGTATAAAGAAGCCCAAGAGATGTACGGAAGATGTGGGTTTAAAAGACAAGAGTTGCCAGCTTTCAAATTTGTGCTAGATTGCATGGATAGAAAACTTTTTGGGCGAAAAATTTCTTCGAGAAATTTGAATTTAGAGCAAGAATAGAGGACATTTTCTACAAAGAAGGGCAACGGTAAATTTTCTGTAAATGAAAATGGATTTTACTGATTTATATCAAGTTCTTGGTGCTCTATAAATTTGAGTATTCTCGTCTTAAATCAAATTCGATTAAACACCAGCAAACATTTCATCAATTAGTCGTCTTCTATCTAAACTTGAGTTATGTTGATTTCTACATCTGTTGTCCTTTTCTAACCTGGAATCGATCATAGGGTTTACATTACCTGTGGATTTTATACTATCGTTTTCATAAATCTATCCTATCCTATTCATAAATCTGAATAGCGCAAACTTGACTATCAAATAACTTGCAGCATAATTTTAACTGTTCGAAGTAGATAAATTGCAAATTTTATTTTACCCTGCCCAGACATTTTATTGCTCCTAAAAGCAAACTATATCATTTAAGTTTTTTTTTTATCAATTTTTATGTATTTTTGATTTCCAAACCCATCTCAGACGTATAAACTTAATTGAGATACAACTAATTAAGCTCGGCGGAAATTTTTCTGCAAAAAAGTATATGCTAAACAGCTCTCTATAAAATAAGATTACGTTTAAAAAATAAATCTGGAAAACCTTTTTTAATGAGTGCGACTCAGGCGCCACTTTTAGAAGATTAGGTGTACGATACTAAACCTGTAGGTTTACTTAGTAGTTGATCAATTGTTATTGTTTCGTCTTTGAATTAAAGTTCATGCGACACAGTTTTATATTTTTACGGCGATGTTTAGTATCTTCTAAAAATGGCACCTGAGCCGTTTTAATATACGTGTAAGTGGGCACACAATATTGCAACATACACATTGAAAAATGTGTATGGCATGTGATGAAAACAAATCACCCGTCAACGCCCATATTTTCTAGTTTAAGAACACATCGTACCTTCTGGCGTAATGTAAGTTATGGAATCAAGCATATCTCTATGATCAGAATACAAAGTCAGTTGCAATATGTATAGGCAAGAAATAGTTTATGATCTTCACCCCATCACAAAACGTTTTACATTTTTTCTGAGTTTCTTTGGGAAGATATGCATTTTAAAATATAAATAACGTTGAATAAAATACTAACACTTTACATTTCTGTGAGAAAAGTTTTCATTACAACAATGCTCTGTAAGAAAACGCTCAGTAAATTTCTTTGGATGAATTTGGTTCTACATATTTTGGAGAACTTAGTCTTAAAATTATTTGCACTTTACTGGCGTTGATCTTTAAGATATTTATTTAATCTCTGGTGCCAATCTCTGGCAACTCTGTGCAAATTTCCTGCACACGCACTCTTACCACGACGTGCATATGGAAGTGAATTTGAAAGTGTGTCCACACTCAACACATACATGCACTGGTGCACAGCGCCTGTTTATGTGTGTGTGTGTGTGTGTTTGTTTTTGTAACACATTCTTGTTTCTTTATAATACTTTGTTTAGGGCACAAAAACAAAGAACGTTTTGTGTTGCATACATTTAGGCATCAATAATATTTTTCAAATTACAGTTTCTAGTTCTGTAAGCCCCCTTTTCCCTTCATTCTTTATTAAAGTATACTTTCCGGCGTATGTGAAATCGTTTATTTTTCTGCAGTATTCTACTTTCTTTCCTTTTTCCGTTTTTTTGCCAACAATTTTATTAGATTTTTTTATGGCTCTCCCAGCGTTTTGTTGTTCTTGTTTGCTTTTGTCTTTGTATGGCATGTTTTCTGTGTGTAAGCCTGCATGTTGTTTAGATGCCATGTGGGTATGCGTTTGTCGATTTTGTGTAGCATACTTTTAGGCAATGCTCGGTTTTATTAGTTAATTTATATGCCATACACGTCTTAAATGCCAGTTTTGTGTGTGTTTTAACAACATTGGCCACATTCGAACACATCTGCGGCGCATCGTTTACAAAATGTCACATATGAGGCTCCCAAATGTGTTTTGTTTTGTGTTGCAAAAACTTGTAAGGAGACACTTTCTTGCAAACGCACTGAGTATAAGAAGTGTAAAATTTTGTTGCGTTTTTTCGCAACATTCTTTGTTTTCCTTCGTTATGTGTCCTTTGTCTTTGTGTCTTGCATCAATGATGCTTGCCAATGTTATTTGATACTCGAGACATGATCTTTCGCTGGCTGTCTGCTACTATTATATTGCTCTGTTTTTTTCTTTTTATTAGCACAATCATGAAGGAGTGCTTTCTTCCTTCCGTTTTATTTTGGTGCGGTAGCGAAAATCCACCCCTGACAACTATACACGTTTATTTTTCGCTTTATTGCTGCAGTAGAGTATGAACAAATACGTGAAATTGCGGTAGACTTTCATTGTATGCAAAGTTTCAAAAAAATACATTATAAGTTAAAATAATGAAGAATTTTGCGAGATATTTTCTGGGTGGAATAGATAGATAATAAATATCTTCAAAGTTTAATGAAATAATTTATGCTGCACCTAAGAATATGCTTTATATTTGTCTAAGAACATGTTGACATTGGTTATTAATAGATATTAAATAGCCAATAGCATAGACTTGAACCCAAGTGACATCTATCGAACAAGGAAGAACTACTTGATCTTACTACTCAAACTTTTTATCTTTGAAGCCCAAGGATTGACTTGAATTGAGATCGTTCATGCAAAATCCCTAGACGTTACACTCATGAACATAGTCAACAAATTAGATTTCAACATGTGAGCGCGAGTAAGGACCCCTTAGAGAAACTAGTGCAGGAATTATAAACAACTGTGATCTAATTCTATCAAAGGGAATTGACAGCAGTAAAGTTTGAAATGACTATTCAACGTAAAATTAATCTGTCTGTAGGTCTAATCGAATGTCAATTGCGAAAGAATTTACAAGGGCGTCTAATACTCAAAGGAACAGACATCATTTGTCTAGGCTATCGTAGCTGGAAAAAAGGTAGTTTGTACTCGTATGATGCCTACATTTCACTCTTGCATATCTTGGATGGTTTGACAAGTTTTACCTAATACAATAAACTGGGGGAATGCATTATTTAAGAAGATTTATTTTCTGCATTGCCAGATTTCGTTAAAAAAAGTCTTCACTTTGTGGAGAGTTTTCAATTTCCACATAAATTGAAGATTTATATTCGAGGAAATTTTGTTTTGAAGATTGTTGTTATTAGTAACGCAGTTTTTTATATTATCACCGACTTCATTTGTTGTATCTTGGAATAGTCTTTACTTTTATAGTTCCAAACTTTGTTGCAGGTGTTTATTCTGTGATTTATAAAAACAATAAAAAAGAAACAGTTTTTTTTGATAGGCTTAAAAGCGCGAGAAATATTGTCAAATGTCGTTATATAACATTCAAAAAAGTCGGCACATTGTGGAGAGTTTTTTTATTTCCATAAAATTTGAAGTAAGTAAAAGAAAATGTAGGCAATTTTAGCAGAATTTAACGTTACAGTCCCGAAGGTCTTTAAGGAGTATACCAGAATTTATATTAAAAAAATTCAGCTTGGTAAATGGGAACATTTAATTTTTTTCACAAAGACTTCATTTACATTTTTGTTTATATCACAGAGATGTTTGAATTAGTAAGATTTTACAATCCAATTTTTTCAGTTTTTCTATTTTTACAAACAGATTAAAATCTCGCTCTCAAAGCAATTGACAACAACGACCAACACCCAATCCTTTGATGACAATGGCCGATGCAGCCTATTTGGTTAATAATGATACGAATGGTATCATTATGATCATGATAATGATGACGATGCTAATGATTGCTGAGTTCGCGATGACTTTCAGATAACAGATTCATAGCTCTATTGCGTCGCATTGTTAACTCACTTTCCACATACATAATGTGTATGTCATGCCATGCCTGGTTTTATAGTTTTCAAAGTCCAATATTTCCAGTTAAACTCTTTGTACATCACATTGTCTGTTATTTTGTTTTTCTATTTTGTCATCACTGTGATGAGTGTTTCAATTGCATAAATTAGTTTCGTTTAAATGACAAAAATCATTTAAATGAATCAACTCCAAGTTGGACCGTTGTTCATATGTCTGTGGGCCACGGAACCGACCGACTCCTCATATGCATGGAGAAGCAAATGTATCGGCAAATATCATTCAACTATAATTGGGATTCAAATAACTCAGCTTTGTTTTGCAGTGCAATAAGAGATGCACTGACATGACTTCTTACAGTGGATTACAGGGAATGAAAGATTGTAAAATATACCTCAAGGAAAGATTCGGTAAGATTTAAGTATTTGTTCGGCTTAACATCAAAAATTTTGGAAAAAGTACAGATATGCCAGTAGTTTAAAAAAAATATTTTGGTGAAAAGCGGCAACCTTGTAAAACATATGTTTAAGTTTCACCACGATGTATAACATTTTTGTTGGTCCTTCGTTTATGACTGTAAAATATTGGATAGCTGAGTTTAATCGGGGCCGTACGAGCTGCCATGACGATCAATTGTGGTCGATCAGTTGAGGTGTTAACACCAGAAGTGGTTAAGAAAATGTACAAAATGGTGTTGGACGATCGTTGGCTGAAGCTGCGTGAGCTAACTGAAATGGTAGCCATCTCAAAAAGTGCTTTACTTCGTATATTGACCGAAGATTTGAAGACGAGTGTAAGATGGGTGCCGCGCTTGCTTTCAATACAGCAAAAACAACGCCGTAAAGATGTTTCAGTAGAGTGTTTGGCGATGTTTCACCACAATAAAGTTGAATTTTTGCGTTGGTTTATAACCATGAATGAGACAAATAAACAGTCAAAGCAATGGACTGGAATGGGAGAATCGTGTCTAAAGAAGGCGAAGACGGTTCCATCTGCAGGCAAGGTCATGACGTCTGTTATTTGGTATGCGCATGGGAAAAATAATCAATGGCGAATATTATGGCAATTTATTGCATCGTTTAGGCGATTAAATTATGGAAAAAGGTCACATTTGGCAAAAAAGGAATTGTTTCATCAAGACAATGCTTCTGTTCACACATCCAATATTGTCATGGCCAAAATTAATGAATTAAAGTTCGAATTGCTTCATCTCGCACGTTATTCGCCAGATTTAGCGAAATAGTCTTGAGAAAAGACTCGGTGGCTTAAGATTTGCCAACAACGAGTTTGACAATTCTTAATATTAACAGGGTATAGGGGCTATTGATTGTTGCTGAAAGCATGAAGAATATCATGCCGAAAAATAATGCCTTCTTTATTAGATCGCTTAGTTTTGGGACCCCCCTCGTACTTATGATCGTTTAATGTACCAAATTAGAGAACTTTGCATGAAAACTGTATTCTTTTGTAATGTTGGTTTCTGGCGTAATCATATTTTATCAAAGTAAGAATCAAATTCGGAGGTAAATCTACGAAAAAAAAGATGTGTAAATTTTGAATAAATAAACGGGATACATCGTTAAAAGCTATAATAAAAATTGTGGAAGTTTGTGGAAATAATTTTTAAATTTGTATAATTCTAATGTAATTTGTAGTTAACAGCTATATATTTTTTTTTAATTTTTTTCTGAAACGCATACAATTCTAATTTCAGTATTTCGTATGTGGATTAAATTGAGAAGAATTACTAAAAATATAGACGTTTTTAGAATACTAGCTACATTTGGAGATCTTCACACATTTTCCTATATGAAAAACTGCCTACTAAGAAACTTTCATAAGCAACTTTTTTCTTAAAAAAAAAATTCTTCCAAGAAACTTTTTTGTAGGAAAATTTTCTTTTTTATGTGAAATCTGTTTTCCAAGACACTTTTCTTCCACGCTCTTTTGAAATGCACTTTCTCAGAGACATTTTTACAGGAAAAGTTTAATTCCCTATATCAAGAGTGTTTTCCCAGACAATTTTTGTTTAGAAAGTTGTTTGCCACAAATGTTTCTATATGAAAAGTAACATTTCTATATGAAAAATGGCTTCACAGATACTGTTCAATCTATTCTAAAATTTGTCCTACCAGATACTTGCCGTGTAGAAAGTGTCTTATCTATGTGACAAATTTGTCTTCCCAGAATTTTGTTTAAATGAAAGGTGTTCATACATTTTTTTATACTGTGGAAAGTTTCCCAAAGATACTTTTTCACGTGAATGTTTGAATTTCGTGCTCAATTTTTTTTAAGAGTTCTTGCAACTGCTATCTATCCTATTAGTAACAGTTTGAAATTATTAGAAACGAATGTATACGAATTGTGAATGTTTCTAGAAAGTCGAAAATTTAAAATGTTGACATTTTTTACACCGAAAATACCTCTCAAGTTGCATTTCAATGTGAAAAATTTAATTATCTGTTTTTGGAGAGTGTTTTTACATTGCAAATGGAATATCTTCAATTGGCAACAATTTTAAATCACTGGAAACGAATATGTGGGAATTTTGAATGCTTCTGAGGTTGAGGTTTTATTTAAATATATTAAACTTTCAAAAGATTTCTGATGAGAAATTAAGATTTTAAAAGCTTCTCCACTTTCTGGAGATTTTTACATTTCATCTACCATACTTGCACTTGTAATTGGTATTTGGTATAATAAATAATATAATTTCTCCTCTTATTTGAGACTAAGGTTTGAGTGGAAAAAATGGAAACTGCTTTTTTTTTTTAACTTGAGAATGCACAAGTTTTTGTTGTAAAAAAATAATTCATAAATTATAATATAAATATCGAATCCTAAATGATTAAAATTATTGTTTTTTTATTGGTCAACAAAATTATGTTTTTTTTAAATTTTGAAGATTTGTGCTTCTGTAGTTTGAATGAATTGTGTGCATTATCGATTTTTGGAAAAGTCTCCACTTTTTGAAGAGTTCTATTGAAATAATATTGAGTTCTATTAAAATAATATTGAGTTCTATTGAATATTTTCACACTATGGTGAACAAACATGTGGGCGATTATAAAAACCCCCTCACTTTCTGCAGAATTAGATTTAAAAGATAAAAACAGAAAAACTTGCCACAAAAAAATCTTAAAAGTTATGAATATAGAAAAGGATTATAGGGTTTGAAACCAGTTTTAGCAAATTTCGTGCAAATTTTTATATTTTTGCCTACAAAAAGATTTCAAATTTGTAAGGTTTTTGCAGATTGTAGATTGATGAATTGAGAGCTGTATTGAACTAAAAGAACTAAAACAAAAAAAGATCTCCTGCATCCCATGATTGAGATATGGCTTCCCATATTCAGCGAGCTTACGCGCATTCTATTTTTCCAGACATCATTTTCAGAAGCATTTTCTAGACTGTTCGAATACTGGATTACTTTACTATTCGAAGTGTTCGTCAAACACATCGAGATGAGCGATGTTTGGTGATTGTATCGGCCGTTGAAACCGCGATCTTGCAAACGATAGTTGCGTGTACTTAAGCGTCGCGCCACAATCGGTAAGCGAAAGAAATACGAAAGTCTAAAATAGCAATATTTTACAGTTTTTTAGAATTATATTGTTAAATTGATCGAATTATAAAATCCTAGGAATAGCAAAATTATTCACGTTTCTCAAAGTCCTCTTCTTTTTAATTGAAGCATTTTTTCTGTTTAATTTTAACATTTCTTTAATTAACACCGTAGACATTAGCAGTAATTTAAGGATAATTTACAATAAAAATAAGTCTATTGTTTTCTTTCCCATGGTAACCACTGTAATCGATATGCTTATATTCTCCACATTATGCAGAGCATGTGGTATGTTAATTTAGCATTCGTGTGAGAGCATTAATTTGTCTAAAGAGGTACTCAGTGTCTGTCGTTTGTATTTTATGTTATTTGATGCAATATTTAACCAAAAGCTGACAATGATAGCAGAAAACTCCTACCCTTGTCCATAGCATAGAATTGGAATAACTTCCCACTTCATCATTAACCAGCGCCCTTTCCCTCTTTTCTCTGGACGGCTGCAGTTTTGTTCCACAATGCTGCACTTGTTTGCTTTTAAGAACTCATTAAATTGTCATTTAATTAATAATTGAGCTGGAAACCCCTTTTGGCATCCCATTAAGTAACCAAGTCCGTCCATTTACTGGCACTCTGTGAGATGGCGTTGCCAACGAGTTTGCTGCATGTGGTGTAACATTGGCGCTTACTATCATCATCAGTTTCGGTTTTGGAGCTTCAGTCATCCATCGTTTAGTTGGTGGTCTCTTTAGTGCGGAGAGTACACGCGAGAAGAGACAAAATAAAAATTGAATTCTTTTTCGGTGGAGGGAAAGCGAAAAGTTTAGCTTTTTTTTGTTCATGCGAAGCTGGTGGAAAGCGATTAGAGTTCACGCAGAGTTTGTTTGAGCTGTAATCGATATTGTGCAGTTGAGTTTATTGTCCACTTTGTGATGCATTTTTTTTTCACTTACAGCAAAGGCATTAGAAACAGTGCCAATTAAGCATTTAATTGAGATGAAATAGAAATACGGAAATTGTTTTTAGGGGTATGAAACAAGAATGGAATAGAAGAAGTTTTAACTGAACGAAAGCAACAATTTTTATAGAGTATTTTCAATGTCTATTAAAAGGTGGCATCGTAAATTCTTCAAGTCTCCGAAATTTTGGAGAGTCCCTGATGTTATGTAATTTCAAAAAATCTTGAATTTTTGGTGATTTATATTTTATAAGCATAATTGGATTGAAAGTTATTAAGGAGATATAAAAATTCAATTGGTTTAAATTTGAACAATTTGAAAAAGTCATCAGTTTAGTGGTTAGAATCGAATTTAAACACACAAAATTACTAACAGTCATTTTGGAGCTATTTCAAAAACTCTATTTTTTTTTGGAAAATTTTATAATTTCTCTGAAATTGTTTCTGTGATCGTTAGGAAGATATTTATTATTAGGAAGGTATGTTATGGTAAATTTTATCGATTTAGAATTCTCCGCTTTAATTTGCCAGCTCTATAGTACTGGGAATACAAAAGGCATTTGTTAGGAAGTGCTTTAATCATGCAAAGCGCAAACTTTGCCGAACCCAAGAGTCTCCATTTATTGGAGAGTTTTCTTTTATGCTGGAAATTAAGGCTAAAGTTCTTAGGGAAGTATAAACACTTATAAGATACATTTTAATGGACTAAAATTGGTCATTTCAAAAACTTTACTTTTTGGAGGGTATATTTTCAATAACAGTAATCAGTCACAAATTTGTTGGGGGAAATGTATTATATCTACTCACAAAGTAAGTTGTGGTGAATTTGAATAAATTCAAAAAGATTTCACTTCTTGGAAAGTTGCAAATTTTGAGTGAAATCCACTCCATAGCAGTTGTAGAAGAGGTTTAAGCAGTGAAATTGCGAATTTAGCTGTATTTGAAGATATTTCAAAAAATCTCCAACTTTTGGGGAGTTTTATAATTTCTCCGTAATTACTTCTATAATCGTCAGAGATGACGGCGCATCATTAAAAATTTAATTATGATACAATTGGACTATTTCAAAAAGTCTCCAATTTTGGAAAAGGTTCAGATTTTCAAGAAATTAGTTCCATAGCAGTTGAGCAACAAGATTATGAATCTTCAAGGAATAATATGTTTAATAACTCTCCACTCTTCTATAATATAATATAAGCTTAAAACAAACTCTTGGCATATATGGTTTGCCCTTCCAATTAAGAATTAGCGCAGATTGCTATATAAATAAACATTTCTCTAATCATTTACGGGTCGTAGACGAAGTATTCTTTGCTTGCTGAAATAAAAGAAATTAGTATTTTTTGTGTTTATTTATTTAATAACTTTTGTGCTTATTTGCTTGTTTTCTGGATTCGAATGGATAGTTTTGTGCTTTACACTGATATTGACGTTCACTTTTAATTATTTTGCACTGAATATCATGACGAAAAAGAGAAGAATGGAAAACTTGAATGAAGGCGATAATGACGTTTCAGCGGTTATTTCCTATGTCATTCTGATGATTATTTTTTTTTGCGTTAATACAAATATCATTCATTAAGTTTTCATTAATGTAAAGTGTAGTGTGTTTGTTTCCATGTATGCATGTGTGTGTGTGTGTGTGTGTGTGTGAATTTATATAGGATGTGAAATAAACAACAATTTTGCATTAAAATATTTATTTTATTTGTTGTGTTTTTGCGCTGTGGCTGTTTGGACCATTAATTGAAGCCAATTATTAGTGCCAACATTTAATATACGAGTAGAGTGATCGGGTGTTGATAAAGGAATTATATCTGGTTAAACTGGTCTACAGGCCATTGTATAAGGAAGATGACTAAAGCGATGCATGTGATAAACAAGCTTCTAATAGAAAATATGTTGATGCAATTTATTTTGGAAAGAAAATAACATGTTTTTGATTTGGCCGTTTATTAAAGACAGCAAATAAATCCATATTGTTCTTCTTTCTGATATAAAAGTTTATAATACGTAAGTTTATCTAATATGTGGCAAATCTAAGTGGGAATTGAGGTGACAGTTCTGCAATTTCATTAGAAAATTCACAATCTCAGATAACTTTTAATGACCTCTATTACAAGATGTTATGCAAAGAGAGTCTGAGCTTAACCACGATTTCACACATACCTTTAAAAATTTTAGTTTTAGTGTTTTTTGACCGACTGAACTTTTGTCTCTCGCTGTATCTGTGCTGGCTTTTCAATTTTCATTAATTCAATATGTATACAACTGCGTATGTTGAGAAATATGCCCATTAAATGTATTGAATAGGTCATGAAAAATTAAAGTATATGACACTTTGTCAATTTCAATATCCTGAGAATAATATTTAAGTAATTGTCCACGGTGCAACTACATATTATGTCCTTTAAACTCAACTGAGTAATATTTACAAAATAAACTTCAATTCTTAAAGATACTGACTTACTGAAAAGCTCTTTACTTAATATATATTATTTTTGAAAAATTCGAAGTCCAATTCTTTGTAAAACTTTTTTTTTAATTTGTAGTTTCCTTTAATATTTTTACCCAGAATTACCTTATTGCTAGCATTTGATTTTATCGTAAATTTCAAATCGAAGATTTTTTTTCTATATTAGAGATTCGAAATTTCAACATATATATAAAGTTTTCACTTTTTTGGAGAGTTTGGTAATATTGCTAAAAAAACTATTTATATTAATTGGACAATTTGATAAAGCAATTTGAGATGTGCCTGATTACATTAAATGTAAAATGAAAATATTTTTTCAAATATTTTGAAGTTTCCTCTTTTTTGAAACACAATTTTGTATAATTTTAGGTATCGGAATGAAATTTTTACTTCGGCGGAAATTCTTGAAGTTTAAAGAACATTCGATTAAAAGTTATAATTCGGCGTAATTGTTGGCATTTAATTTGAAAAAAATTTTGCTAACTTATGAGACTCCAAAATTTGTTGAGTTTTTATAATTTTAAACACTTAAACATCTACAAGACTTTGATAGAAAACTCTTCAGCGAAGTGGAGATTTTAAAAATATTGCTCCATTCGTGGTTTTGATATTCGCAAAGCCTTAAGCGTTCTTTGAGACATGAATTTGCTCAACGTTAAAATTTTGGGGGTCTTTACATTAAATTGGAGACTTTGTAATTATTCCTTCATTTGGGTTATTTAACATATTGGGTTGTTCGAAAAGTTCATTCTGGTTTTAAAAGTAAATTATTCACAAATGTATATACAAGAAAACAATTATTTTATTCTATTATATAATCTCCCATTTTTTTAATAACCAGAGGGGTGGAAAGTCTCTGGGAGCTTTTTATTTTCTCTCTCATAAAACTCGCGTAGTTTTTCTGAAAAAGCGTTCAATTCAATTTTTCACTTCCTCGTCGTTATGGAAATTCAAATCCTTCATGTGTTTGCTCAGATGGCGAAATAGGTGATAGTTGGACGGAGCGAGGTCTGGGGGAGTACGCTGGGTGAGGTAAAGCTTCCCACCCAAGCTCTGACAGCTTCTGAGGGGTGCGCAAAGCAGTGTAGGGCGTCGGTGAGACGGTGAGGTACCCATATATCGAGGTTGAATACAAATTCGAGCTCCTTTATGACCCCGTGAAGGGTTGAAACTGATTTTTTGATTATTTTAGCTATTTTCCTAACTGTTGCACGGGGATTAACAATAATTAAATTTCTCACCTCCTCGGGAAAAATTTCTTTTGATCGTCCTGATCTGGAAGCTTCCGTTACGGAGATGTCGCCCGTAGAAAATCTTTTAAACCATTTCTGGCAAGTTCTTTCATTTGGTCTGTTTTCTTCATAAACAGACTTTATTTGTCAACTGGCTTCAGCAGCCGTTTTTCTTTTTCGGAAATAATACAGCAAATATGCCTAAAATGCTCTTTTTCGCTCATTTTTTTCCACGTTTTAAAACTTTTTTTAAAATGCTGTAACCACTTACGACTAGAACGAGAACACAACAATAGTAAACAGTTTAGAGAAGAGGTGGGAGAAAGTTATGATAGTACATGAAGGAACTCTACACCATGAGAAGTGACGTGTGTTGAACTAATTAATGAATTAACCAACGAACTTTCCGAACAACCCAATACATTTAATAACAGATAATTGTTGTTACATCTTAAAGCCATAACTTTATGCTAAACGTGTATTTTTTATAAATTTATAACTCTCCAAAAATGTGAAGATTATGTAATAACAAAATTTTTAAGTTTCTTAGCTTTTTGCCTTCAGTAGATGACGTAGGATTACTAAATATGTTCTTACATCTCGTTATATAAAACTCTCCAAAAAGTGAAAACTTGGCGAAATCTTATTATTTGAAGATGCGAAACCCCTATAAGTGAAATTTTATTAAGAAATCATATTGTTTCCGTCATCATTTTACAATTTTTCTCTACAAAGTGTTATCTTTTGTATAGTTTATATTGATTCTTTCTTATTTTTATATCGAAGGGTTGCTATTCCTAACGTGCTTTTTAGTTTCCTGTTCCTGAAATGTGTTGTTATATCACTGCGGTCCTTTTATTTACACTCAACATGTGGCATTTGAATGATAGCCACAATAATTTCTAAAAATAACTCTGCTGATATTCCGCAAATTCTTCACCCCATCCCGTAATTTACAATCAAACGTCTATTGGCTTGAACGTTCTATAGCTTTTGAGTCAATCATCATCAGCAAATGACAAAGATGCTGCTGTGCAGCTATGATGGATACATCAATGTGGATGAATGTTGGTCGAATAGAATAGACATATCCATGACACAGGGAATGAACAAAGTTATAGAAATACGATGCCATCACTCACAAGAACGGGGCCAGGAAAGCGGAAGGACTTTGTGGACCGTATAAACTGATAGTTATTGACTAACTTCCGCCACTCACTTGCAGATATCTGTAAAACCACTTACTCTGCTAGTAAACTAATCAAATTCATCGTTGTAGTCATCATCATCATCATTCAGTTGGAAAATTCTCTAAGCTTATAAGAAGTGCCAGGAGAAGTGTGGTGAAGGGAGCAACAATGGGAAAAGAGGGAAAACTTTCAATAACTATTAATAGCTTTGAATTGATTTTTCAATTGACGATTATGCGTACAACTGATAAATTATAAAGCCACAGACTCCAAACTCATGCCAGCTAGTCGGAGACACATGATTCCACGCCGATTCATGCTTCCATCAGTCCCACTTCCCACCAATCGCCACCGCAATACATCAAATGCGCATTTGAAGTGCCATCCAACCACCATCCACTCCTCGGTGGTCTACTCATCTCGGTGGTCTCTCGACTGTGTGTAAAGAGTTCTTTAGATTTCTGTGGAATTCCTTTAGCAAGGCGAGCAAACATCATTGAATTTATATTTGTGGGAGTGTGTTGACTCTGCGAATGTTGGTCCAAATTGTACACAGAGAATGGGTTGGCCCATGTGACCCATGCACTCCCGTGGTATGTGTAATTAAAGTGGTGCAACTATGTGCCCAACACTTGTGTGGCAAACTGTAATGAGTTGGTAGAAGATTGTGGCTAATGATGTGAAATGGCATATAGCTGATGATGATGAGCCAGCAATTGACTGCCATCTGCCAGCAGCCAGTGATGTTTAGGGTGTCAAGTGTGTTTGTGGAGTAAATTCTCTTTGAATAGGAATTAGAGAAATCAGAAAGGAAAATGAAAAAATCCGCTTCTAAGTAAAAATAAGGAAAATTATGGGTACCAATCCACTTGCATTTGCTCTGGTCTAAGGTTGGAATGTTACATTTTTGTATTCTATTTAGTATATTGATTATTTCCAGTATCCAGGCTCATCAATATAAAACATGCCAACTTTCAAAAACCACAGATCTAAAATAGGGGTCAAAGTTCAAAGTTGGAGCAATGCCCAGGGGGTCTAATTGTATGGGCCAAACCCCTGAGAAATTTTCTAAGTCAGCGCATTTTCTGCATAAATTGATTTTAGCACCCACACTTGAAAACTTTCTTTGTTTTTCTGCTTCCAAGAAGGTTATCACATTTGACCCATTTTAAAATATCCTTAAGCTATCCTTAGTCAGAGACTCTGTTATTTTCACAAATGTAATAGCAGATAGATTTTATGAGGTGTTATAGTCATGACTGTAAGCTAGCAATTTATTTTGAGAAAAATTTCGGAAGATTAATAACTCTACAAAAATTTGAAAAACTTTAAACTGATGAATGCAAGCATTCAACATAATGATTTCATTGTATGAGTCAGAAATCTAATTTTTCTGCTTACGCGGTGCAAAATTTGCGAAATCTCAACGTTTTGAGGATTTAAAAAATTTATTATTAAATCGGTATGAAAACTGAAAATTAGGCAAGTCCTGGTTATAACATATTAACCTCGTTGGTTAAACTCAGGGTTGAAAACCAGTCATTTTGAGAAATCTTGTAATTTTCAAATACCTTGTAGAACTTCTAAATGTTGTTTTTTCAGTTTCTCAACATCCCAGCTTCGTTTGATAAATAATATATTTCCTAGTAAACGAACTCAATAAATACTCAAGTGAAATGGGCAGCTCAAATTATAAAACGTTTTAAATTTTAAAATGTTTAAAAACTTAAAACCATGCGTTATAATAGATCAATTTTATTTGTTAAATTCATGGTTGAAAGCAGTCATTGGCTTTGAAGAAAATTTTGAAAAAATTGTAGAATTTGTGAAAGCAAAATTTTGGAACTCCTTAATGTAAAAGATTCATTAGATGAGACGGATATCACATATTTGTGCATTTTTCCAAAGTCTCCAAAAAGTGGAGACTTTAAAATGTCACAATATTTCAAGTTTTTAAAAAGGTTATACGTCGTACTGGCTTTAAAAATGCCAAACTAGTTTACCACATATCGAAAAACAAAACAATTTTGAACCAGCAAATATGTGAAGAATTGTGGAAGTTGTTGATCTTAATATGTCAGCTTTTTTCGATGAAGTAAAAAATCCTTTATTTCTGCTCATTTTTAGATTATCTTAAATTGCATAACGGAGAGCTGGAATATGTTATAGGAGAAATTCGACTTTGTTGTTTTTGCTTGATTTACATGACGTTGCTATGTCAAGAAAAAAAATAACAAATTTATATTTGTAGAGGTTGCGCTATTTGAAAACAAATGTTATTTTTTTTCTTAATTTCCGAAATTGTGCTTGAGACAATAGGGGCTCAAATGTTATGAAGAATTGTTCAAAACTGAACAATACACATAGTTTTACACCTTTCCACTTTTTGGAGACTTTTTCATTGTTCTATTATATTGCACATAGTTAAATTGGCCGTACTGTGGAAATGAATCTGAGCTGACAATATTGGAAATATGTGGCTAGAAAAATCTCCTCTTTGTGGAGACTTAATTACTTGAAAATGTGTTACAATTTTTTTAAATTTAAAATTGCGCCGGAGAATAGAGAAGGATACTTCAGGAAATACATATATATGTAACTTCACAATAACGCAGTTCTTCTTTTCGGTGCGTCATGTTAATCAAATCAAGAAGTTGAGTGCAAAAATTTGCGGTTTTGAAAAATCTCCACTTTGCGGAAATTAGATTTCCTTGATTTTTGTCTTGTTCTTGAGAAAAACTATACGTCAGGGATCATTTAAAAACAATATGTATATAATTTTAAAACTCTCCACTTTTTGGAGACTTTGTTATTTTAATTTAAATTGAGGCATAATATATATCAAAACAAGAAACAAATAATTAAAATTTCCTATCTTGAAAGGTCTGCACTTTTACAGATTACACTGCTTAGTGATAAATCGTAGTGCTATTAAATTACGCTTACAAGCAAATGTTTAATCGTTGTAAAACTTACAAACGGTTTAACGTTTTCTGGCTCTATTGAGGAATTTTCTTTCACACAGCCCTTTTGTTTCAGTTCTTATACGTCGTTTCCATCACAATTTCCACCATATTATTCTCTTCAGCCTGGGGAAACGAATGAAACTGAAACAATTTAAATATCTTTAGTGCAGCGTCTGTTCAGCAGCAGTAGTAGGATACTTGAAGGCAACATTTCTTAACTAACTGAATGAATGCGGTTGTATACACATCCTCATCCCTGACGCATCGCTTCCCCCTATCTTCCTTACACTTGATCTGATACTTGCGTACGTCTTTTGTCTGACAGTAACAAATTAAGTGCTCGCCTACTTCTGCAAGAAACAGCTCACTGGCAACAAAAAAGGAAAAAAAAAACGACAACAATACAAAATACCACCAAAAGATACGAGTATTTCGAACAACACAGAAACCCATGATGACGATACGTGTACAGACGCATCTATAACCTTTGCATATCGCTCCTCAGCTGTTGGCTGTTGTTGCTCCTCACTGGTTGTTGGTTGTTCATTTTGTTGTTCACATAGTTCTTGTACATTGTTTTCTGTGTTTTGCTGTTGTTGCTCGTAACCCTTGAAAGAATACCAAATACTGTTTGCTAATGAAAAAAAGTCTACAAGAAAAAGCAAATTTTTATTTACTCCCAAAAGTTATGAAGCGAGATGAGGCGATGTTGTAAATGCAGAGCAGTGTGTGTGTGGTCTTATTTCCGAAAAATTCTTAAGCGGCAAAGGAGGTTGCTTTGAAAGTTTCGATTAGCATCCGACAGAAATGCCGGAACGAAGATGTCTTCGGTGGAACTTTTTGCATTGCCCTGATTACAGAGCAAAACTTAACGAATGCGTGTTCTTTTGCTGATGCGTCTGGAAGACAGTTTAATTGTTTAATAAACTACATGATATCAGTTCAAGAACATCTCGAGGACTATGCCAAAAAAAGGCAAAACAAGAGTTTTTATATGACAACAATTTATTAAGGAATTGGAACACCTCCAAACTACACAGACAGACTTTAAGTTTGAGACAAGTTTTGTGAGAGCAGAAGATGAAACAAGTAACTTTAGTATGTCTTTAAATGTTTAAAATAAAGAGAATGTTTAATTTCATCCAAGCTTCGAAATTAAACAAACTGCAAAACAGGAATATTAACTATAGCATGTAAACAAATCCTAAGCAACTGAAAGCCTTGTTTAAATATCGAACTAACAGAACCCTTCCCTTTTGAAGTAGTTTAATTTATATGTAAAGAATTGGTTTCCACTGTTGAAACTTAAAATTTTCACACTATAAGTTTTCAAAGTAAAAATCTCTACTATTTGTGAAAATAATAAAAATTTTAGGAGAAATCTCCAAAAATGTTTCAAAGTCTAGAATTTTGATTGTAGGAACATGCACTTAGTGCGTTTTGCTGCTATGCCTTAACAGGGATTAATGAGAAGATTAGGAGAGCATAATTTATCAAAAAAAAAAAAAAAAAAAAAAATTAAAAAAAACAAAAATCAAAAAATTTTCTTTAGAATCTAAAAGAATCTAAAATTATGTACT
Source organism: Philornis downsi (assembly GCA_019455685.1). NCBI lineage: Eukaryota > Metazoa > Arthropoda > Insecta > Diptera > Muscidae > Philornis > Philornis downsi. Next base: position 3,287,135 of record JAHXMU010000009.1, read on the forward strand.
TAAAACAATACTGCTAATTGCAGACTGCAAAATTTTTGGTAACAATTAAAAAGTTTACAAAAATAATGTTTCTAAACAAGACTAAACACCTTTAACTATTTTTGTTATATAGTTTAAAGCACCAGAAAGGAGTGCCCTTTTAGAAATCTCCAAACAGTTTTGAAAAACGAAATTAGAGAAGACTCCGAAAAACTAAGACTATCCAAGAAATTAATTAAATAAGACAATTAAGTTTACCAGACAGTCTGTAGATTCTAAAAATTGATTTTCTTCGATTGACGTGGGTTTACAAAACTATACAAAGAGTGTAATCCTTTAGAAAGTTGCAAAATATAAAAAATCTTTGCAATGAAAAAATTCTTCGAATGGAGAAAAATATAAAAATTTCCGGCAATGGAAATTAAATCCCAGGCGTAACAGTGAACTTTGAGCGGAAATTTCTGCGTTTTTTGAGTAATTTAAAAAGTCTCCAAAATGTGAAGACTTTTTACAAGCCGAAAGAACACAGCTATAAAATGTAAATTTTGATTTAGAAGCAATTATCTGTCTGGGACATCGAGTTTTGGCGCTATTTTTTACGGTTCAAAATCCCTAAAAGGTGGGTACTTATAGAGGATCTGAAATTTCGTATGCAAACACTTTTTGTGGGCCCCAAAAGCGCATTTTACTCTTTAAGACATAAAAGTAGATGTAAACTTTGTGACATCTAGAAACGTGATATGGCATTATCGTTAATTACAAGAAAATATCATAAACATATAAATCATGTAAATTTCTTAGAACTAATAAAACATGAGTGAGTCTCATTTATGGCAAGGAGTGGCATTTGTGTTTTAACAAAACCTAGGAAAATTTCAAATTAGTTGCTATAATTGGCAGAAGATTTCAATAGCATACTTCAATCAGTGGAATTTTAGAATTAAACTTCCTAAACAGTTCACAAAATTTCTATGTCTATATAACATTTAATTAAAACTAAGCTTTTAAAAAAAGTTATATAAAATTTAGGTAGATTTAGTTAAATTTAGTTATATGAAATTTTGCATAATTTGCAAAACTTTCCAAATTATTAAAAATTCCTTATTCTTAATATAGGAGGCTTGATAAATTGTTAACATTTTTCCGTGTGAAAAGACAGACCAGATTTTGTAATGAAACTTTACGAGAAAAAACAATTTTTTTTAATTTCTAAAATAATTATGAAATGGACAAATAAAGTGGTTGAAGTAAAGTAAGGGTATTATTTGAAAGTTGTTTACATTTAATTAATTAATCGCATTTTCTACTTATAAAAATTAAAATACATTTTGTGAATAGCAGATCTCTCCAAATCAATTTTATAAACTGAAAATTTTAAATATTTAATGAGCCACAAATACATTTTTTAAATAATTATGAAATGGACAAATAAAGTGATTCAAGTAAAGTAAGGATATTATTTGAAAGTTGTTTACATTTAGTTAATTAATCGCAGTTCCACGGTCATAATTTAAAATACATTTTGTGAATAGCAGGTCCCTCCAAAAGCAAATAATTAGTGTTTTTTAAAAATTTAAGTTTTATTTAAGTTTAAACAGTTTGTCATTTTTCGAGATACTCTGAAACATGATTTCTTTAATGTTTTCATTTTTTTTTGAATTTTACGAGTGCCCGATAAGGTGAAATTTTTTACTCGAAGCGTAACAACTTTACCCAAAACTAGTTAGAAAGGAAATATTTAGGCTATCATAATTGAAGTTTTTAGATCATTTTAATGTTGTTTCTACTATTTACAACTGAATTTCATGAATAATAAATGAAAAAATTTAAAAATCAAAAATTTTATCGCCATGATCTCTAAAAGTAGAAAGGAAATCACACTTTAACTTAACTGTCAGTAATAACAGGTCTTCACATTACATTTCATTTAAATATAAAATATTCGTAATTTAACTTATAATTAAGCGGAAAAGGCTTTCACAATATCCCATATTTTCATATTTAATCACTTATTATACGAAATCATAAATACATTTTATAGCACGATGATTATAGTTTCTAGAAACATCAAATGTTCGTATCATTTCCTTACGCATTTCACGAAACTAGAAAATTTCTGTAAAAAGTTAAGATTTTCCAAAAAACGAACATTTTGCTGGCAAGACATTTAAATCTGAAGAGTTTTGAGAAACTAGCTAGATTTCTGCTTAATTGTTAGCAATATTCGATACAAATTTATTAAAACCATTTCCCATTCAAGTTTTCTCATTATTTTTCATTTAAATAGAAACCACCCGTCATTAAATACGTAATTAAGCGGAAAAAAGCTTTCGTAATATCCAGCATTTTCATATTTAATGACAGCCAATCATTTGGAAAACAAATTCTTGTTGAAAAGTATTAATTAATTATTGAAATGCAGTGAAATTACGGACGCGTAGCAAACCCCCAATGAAATGCTAAAGAAAAAACGCAAATGCAATTGACTGCGAGGGGAATAAACATGTGAAATCTTGTCAAATGAGGATTAACAAATGGTGCCAAGCGACAAACCATGTAAATTAAACTGAAATATTATATGCATTAAATGAAAACTGCAAAAAAAAAAACTGAAAAAAATTAATGATGCATTTATAGAAAAATATTTACGCTCTGCTTTGTGATTAATGAGTATTTAACTTTCCACGGCTTAATGGTGGCAATTAATTTGTCAAGCACATGGAATACTTTAGGCATGCTGTTAACATAATGGCAGTAAATCAAAGCATTCGCCAGATTTTCTGTGAAAAATGTGGATCCATTAATAACTTTTACATTAGAAATCGTTATGTCCCTTAAAGACAAGAGAAGAATGAATCTCTCGTCCCACAACCAATTTGGCGACTGCCAAAATTTGTATAAAAAACAACTGCTCGAAGAAAACGTGGAGAGGACTTGTAATGAGATACTCTGCTGTCAGTAAGCGAAGGAAATTATTTATGACAAATGAATTATTTCCACAAAATGAGATAATTAGGGAGCCTGACAAACATCCACTGTGAAAGCTCAAAGCCACACAAAATGTTGTCAAGAAAGAAAGGACTAAATCGATTCATGTAAAATAAGTTTTTTTTAGGGAAGTTTTCATATTAAACAAATATAGTTAAAATTGTAAGCCAACAATGTATAAGAGACTCTGGAAGCTTTTGAACCGAACTTTTTCGACTTTTAATAGTCTCCACTTTTTGGAGAGTTTTTCTCTTTTATAAAAATTTAGGAAACGTGAAACAAGTTCAACATCTTTTATATAGATATAACAAGTTCGTAAATATTTTTCAAGTAAAGGGTATCGCATTTTACCCTTTTTAAACGCTTACAGTTTAAAGGATTACAGTTTTTCTTATCAAGCTAGAATTGTTCGCTTAAAAAACTGCTGCCATATGAATTATTTCCACAACACGACATAATTAAGGAGGCATAAGAACTTCTGCAGTGAAAATTATTTATTTTGTGGATACCTTCAAATCGCAGACATATAATTAAAATGGTGGGCCAGCAATGTATAAATTTGTAGAGGGTTTTAAATGCAATATTTTCGATTTTTAAAAAGTCTCCACTTTTTAGAGTTTCAGTTTTTGAGTAAAAAATGTGACAAACACTGAATGCTGTATGTAAACATGACAATTTATTTGTAATCTTCCTTTAAAAGTAGAAAATTCCAGTAAAAAGAACGGTAACTGAATATTTCGCAGATGTTTGTTTCGCAGATTCTATCTCTGGAGAATGCTTTGATTCGTTAAAGTATGGTTAATAAAATAAATTTGAGAGTTGTGGTTTTTTCGGAAGCTACAAATGTTCATAACAAAATCTGCAGGTCTTTGAAAATATGAGTTGCTTTACATCATTTACATTCAATGTTTAGTGAAACTTTTTCACATTTATCTCTTGTTTAATATTTGATTCTCCTATTTGGCAAAAAGATGCTGCCAAGTTTCGGTTACAGTTTGCCTTTATTAACTTATTACCTTCAAATTCAGCTGTTTATTCCAACTCACACTTAATTCCTTTACTTCAACTTATCCCATGGTTTTTTTTAGCAGTTTCAACTTCCGCTATTTACGATGAAACTGGAAAAAAACGAATTTTCATATTTTTCTCTTTCCCTTTGGCACAAAGTTGAAAGTTTTGCTCAGTTTTTCGTCCCAAATCTGTAAAATTCAGTTACTTATTCCCCACTGCCTTAGAGCCAAAGCCATTCGAAGTCTTTGCTATTGCATTTGAACGGCGTTAAGCATGGATTTAAAAGATTTACTAGGAAATTTTTGCGTTTGTGCAAAAGTTTTGCCTCTTGCCTTTAATAAGAGGTAATGCAGTAAAAGTTGGAAGAGAAACTATTTGCTTCCTGCCTCTTCACGGGAAAGGGAAGAACGAGTTTCTTTGAAGGAAAAGAAATGAGAAGTTAGACAAAATATTTATTTTTAGTCTATCTTTAAGCACTAGCATTTTGTGCAAAGCAAGATGTAGTGAGGAAAAGAACTTTATTAAGTAGATTATTGGTTTTAAGGAATGGATTATTGTAAAATTTGGCATAAGAAAAGTAAAAGAAATAAAAGATGTTAACGCCACTTAGAAATATGAAAACAAAATGAAAAACAAGAGCAAATAATGATTAGAATTCCTATAATGTCGTTCACAGAAAATACAAATTCAAAAAGTTTTCCATTGATATAAAAAATAAACGATTTTGCTTCAACCCCCGCCATCCAGAGCAACGGGTTAGTGACAGATTTATTGATCATATCAAATTTCGGCTTACCCAGAGTTGTTTGTAAACAAGATTTCAACATACCTGTAAAAGAATAAAAAAATGTAAACATTAGTTACAAAAAGAAAATACTTTTTATAATAACGGCAATCGCTAAAGTGTCTATACGAGGTGTGTTCTAAAAATAAGGCGAATTATATAGCATGTTTAGTTTGTTTGTGAGAGGCTTAAACAAGACAGGTGTTTTGCGTGTCCGCGATTTTCTGCTATCGAAAAAAATGGATCAAAGAAGTTGGATTAAATTTTGTGTAAAAAATGGAGTTAAGTGCTCAAAATCACTTGAAATTTTGACAGTGGCATACGATGAGAGTACTCTGAGTCAAAAAAATATTTACAAGTGGTACAAGCTTTCCACAGAAGGTCGAGAAGATGTGAATGACGACGCTCGCTCTGGACGCCCCAGTACATCAACAACCAATGAAAATGTTGAGAAAAATTGAAAAAATTGTTATGGAGAATCGTCGAATCACAATTAGAAAAGTTGCTGAGGATGACAACATATCGGTTGGCCCATGCAATGGAATCTTTTCGACAATTTTGGGCATAAAGCGCGTGGCAGCGAAATTCATTCCAAAATTGCTCAGGAATTGTTGAATGACGTCAATAATGATCCAGATGTGCTTAAAAGAGTCATACGAAGTGGTGACGAATCATAGGTATATGGTTATAACATCGAAACCAAAGCCCAATCGTCCCAATTTAAGAGTCCAAGAGAATCAAGACCAAAAGAAGCACGCCAAGTTCGATCAAATGTCAAGGTTTTGCTCACTGCTTTCTTCGATTACCATGGCGTAGTGCATTAGGAGTTCTTACCACAAGATCGTACGGTAAATAAGAAGTATTACCTTGAAGTTATGCGCCGTTTGCATGAAGCAATGCGAAAAAAACGCCCGGAATTGTGGAAAAATATTTTATGACTTTTGCATCATGATAATACACCTGCTCACTCATCTTTGAGTGATATCAAGATCATCAAGATAATACACCTGCTTTATTTAGCCAAAAACAACAACGTTATAATGCCTCAGCCACCGTATTCACCAAATTTGGCCCCCTGCGACTTGATCCTGCACCCAAGATTGAAGAGACCCATGAAAGGACGGCGTTTTGCGACGATTGAGAAAATAAAAGCCGAATCGTTGCACCAAAAAGTGCACATCAGAACTGCTTCAAGGATTGGAAGAAACGCTGGCACAAGTATGTTATATCTGAGAGCGACTACTTTGCAGAAGATAAAATAGAAATTGATGAGTAGATAAACATTTTTTGAGAAAAATGAAAATTCACCTAATTTTTTTAACACATCGAAAGTTTACCGATTTTCAAAAGTTGTCACCGCTTGCAGAGCTCACCCTAAATATACGCAAGTTCTTCCAAAGGTCACAATTTTTTTGTGGGCTCAAACCGTGTACGCCAATACGAAGTTTGGCATTTTTTTCAAAAATGTATTAATATTCTGATATTTAATTGTTGGAGACAGCAATTTTGGCAAATGGTGATGCATTAAGCATCAAAAATAGCAATAAAACGTAGACATCAGCTGTTTTTTTTATTTATATTTAACAAAAAGTAGAATCACGGATGCTCTACATTTTTTATTTTTATCATATTTGTCTGGATAGTATCCAATTTTCTACGAAAGTTTCGTTTGGGGATGCTACACAGAAAGTTTTATTCCACAGAAAACGCGCGTGGATTCTGCTGCTTCAGGCGAAATTGTTGTTTTATTAGGCGTTAGATATTGAAGTATTCGTAGTATTAAGAACAAATGAATTTCAAACATTACAAAATCCAAAGAGAAAAAAATTAATATTTCAGCTCAGATGTAAACATAAATAAGCAATGAGAAAACCGAGAATTTCAGTATAACTGCTTACTAGGTTTAATTAGGAATTCTCAATGAGTTGCTTGTACGACTTAGTTTTCATTTAACAGCAAAGTGCAACAAAAGCTAATCAAGTCAAGGTTGAACAGTTTTGTGAAATTTAACAGCAGTAGTATTCATGCAAGGCTAACTGAGGAGCATAGAAATTAAACATTTTTTAAGGTTGATAGGCAATATTCTTGGAATTTTTTTTCGAAAAATTTTAAATTTGAAGGCTTACTAAAAGCTGAAATTTGGAGGCTTTCTAAGAATCTGCAAACATGCAGAGTTTTTCTGAAATTGCATTTCCTAAAGCCATCAAATTATGTTGTCTTCAAAGACCGTATTTGTTTTGCGATTTTCGAACTTTAATGAAAAACGTTGTTTTTCCTTTGACTAACTGAAGGGATGAGAAACAAAATCGTTATCATTTCGATGGCTTTCCAAAAGTCTTTAATTTGTGCGGAAATTTCCTGATTTGAGTTTACTATGCAGTCCAAATCAAATTTATATTTTTTTATTCATCATTTACCTCTATCTAGAAAATGTTTTGGGAGACTAATGTAAAAATATCCTAATTTTTGAGTTTTAAACGTTTGCTACTCTTTCGCCCTAATACGTTATGCATGTCAATAAGTAATAGTTGTTAAAAACAGATTTTGGTGGAATTCTGTGTCATCTACAGGTATGGCGCAGCATTCTTAAACGAAATTTTCGTAAAGAGCTGCGTACCGGCAGAATGAAAAGTGGCCGAAAATTGTTAGTGCTCAAAATTTCAATAGCATTCTGTAAAAGTAGTGGAAATCATTTGTAAATAGCACCATATACGACAGCAGTCCCAAAAGTAACCGAACTGGCGTATAGATGGTGACAGTTGTTTGAGAAAAATTATTTCGTTAAAAAGTGACAACCTTATAAAACATATATTTTAGACTTCAAGGCGCCACGTTGTTTAGTATTTTTCTTTGAGTCATTAAAACTAGACGATCTCAGTGAACTTGTATAAACGTTATATAGTTCAATATTTAAATTTGAAAGGTCTCAATCAATATTATATTGCTCAATATTATAACCGAGCAAGATTGTACTATAGAAAAGTCTGCTTCTTCGTTTACGACTGCAAAATATTGGCTAGCAGAGTTTAAACGAGGCCGTACTAGCCGCCAAGACGAACATCGTAGTAGCCGGCCAATTGAGGTGTCCACGGTAGATACGGTTAAAAAATCCACAAAATGGTGTTGGATGATCGCCGACTGAAGGTGCGTGAGCTAGCTGAAATGATAGGCATTTCAAAAAGTGCTTGACCGAAGATTTGAAGATGAAAAAGCTGTGCGCCAGATGGCTGCCGCGCTTGCTTTCAATAGAGCAAAAACAGCATCGTGAAGATGCTTCAGTAGAGTGTTCGGCGATGTATGAGCCAAATTATTTCGTCGATTTATAACCATGGATGAGACATGGGTCCGCCTCTTGACACCTGAGACAAAGAAACAGTCAAAGCAGTGGACTGGAATAGGAGAATCCTCTCCAAAAAAGGTGAAGACGGTTCCATCTGCAGGCAAGATTATGGTGTCTCTTTTTTGGAATGCGCATGAGCTTATTATTTTTATTGATTATCTTCAGAAAAAAAAAACCATTAACGACGAATATTATGCTAATTTATTGCAGCGTTTATGTGATGAAATTACGGAAAAAGGTTGCATTTGGCGAAAAAGGAAGTGTTGTTTCTTCAAGACAATGCTCCAGTTCACTCATCCACTATCCCGATGACCATAATTAATGAATTAAAGTTCGAATTGTTTTATCACGCACCTTATTCGCCAAATTTAACTTCAGCAAAATTGAGCCCTTTTCTGAAAGAAAAATGTTTGTACTTAGAAATTAACTAAATGAAATGCTTGAAATAAAAAAAAATACCTGATTCATTCTTTAATTTACAAAAGCAAATATTTAATCAAATATTGTTTTGGGAAATTGTCTTTGTTGCTAAATTAAGACGATTCTCTGTAATTGTAATTTGGAAATGAACCAATTTTCTACGTAATGATTATTTTCTCCGTACTTTTTCTATACGCTAAAGCGTGTTTATGAGTGAAAATAATGTATGGCTTCGCTGTATTTCTTAACAAAATATTATTGTATAAGCAATTTCCAGAGCCATTACGAAAATTCGAATAATGTTTTTGTTGTTACAATTTTTCTTTTGTATAAAACTATGGAGACATTTTCAGGAGACTGACGCCTCATAAATTGTAGAAAAAGTCTTTGTATGTTAAATTTGCCCTACATTTGTATATATGTTGGGATAATAAAATCCTTGGCAAACAAATATTTAAGAAGGCGCAAATAATCTTGTCCTGGGCCTTCTTAAATATGGCAAAAGGTCAAAGTTGAAACTTAAGATATTTTATGTGTGGCGACACACTTGCAGACGTTTCTACAATTGCCTTAAACTGAAATAAACTTAAATTAAATTGAGAGAAAGAAGAATTTCAAAAGACGTCAAGACGACAGAAAATACATGGAAAAAAATTTCCACAGGCACCAATATTTAAGTTTTATACATATATTTTGGTTGGAAGTGGTAAAACTCTGTCATCCTCCTCCTTTTTTCCTCAGTTGTCATTTCATATGGGGAAAGGAGGTTAAGACTCGAACAACTTTAAAAAGTAATCAGCGTCCCGAAAAGAGACACAAACTTTGGAAAAAAAATTTCACCAAAAATGGAATGAAAGAGTAATGTTATCTATCTCAATGATTGCCAAAGATATTTTGGCACTCTTAGTGGCGCCAAACGAATGTAATATATTTTGAATGTGTCCTAGAGGAACCAAAAACAAATCTATACCTCAGAGAGTTGGTCTTCTTCGTGGCCGAACAAAATGAAGTGACATCAGCAGCAACGATTTTCAGATGTGTAGTTTAAATGTGTGAGACATACATTCGTTGTATTCATCTCCATCTCCATCTCTTCGTAACTTTTTCTGGTCGTTTACAAATAATGGACAAACAAAGAAATATGTCACGACATGAATATCATGAATATCAAATGCAACCATCCAGTACATATTGACCCCTCGATACTATGACATAAAGTGGCAACGGCGTAATGACAGTGTAAACATAACAAAGATTTTGTCAATTTATATAATTTATTGGGAAGTTTGCCGCTGGTTATGAAACAGCAAAGGATATGAAACCATAGCTAACCATAGTTTAAGGTGAAACGCAAAATAGTTTCCAAATAACTGGAGACTTTTGAAAATCCTTAACCACTGTATTGTTACCATAAAATTATTAACAAGTGTTTTTGCAATAAAAATTATCAAGTTTTATAAAACTCTCCACAAAGTGGAGACTTTCGAAAAACCTTCAATTTACTGTTTAAATAAACTTTAAACATTTAGAGTAACAAGTTAAATCTTTCTGACTATGTATAGAAAAGTCTCCAAGATGTTGAAACATTGAAACATTTTTAAAAATTTTCTTTTTCATCCCAAACAGTGAAGCTCAGCAAAATGTAAACAGTTTTTTCTAAAATTAGGAATATTGTCAGAGAAAAATTTGTTTGTTTAGTAGAAGAAAAATAAAGTGTCTTACATGTGAAAAAAATCTAACATTTGTTTTAGTTTTTATGTAGATTTGAGGCTATCCAAAATGTGGAAACTTAACAAATAACCAAAATTTAGCCGTGATACTAATTTCAAACATTTCAAAAAACAAAAATGTTCTAAAATTATTAGTAATAGCAATTTCCAAAAGTTTGCCTATTCGAATTTCATTGATTATAAAACTCTCCAAAAAGCGAAAAAATTATGAAAATAATCAAAGAAAACTTTGATAATTTTTAAATTAAGAGGAAAAGGGCAATGAAATAACGTACATGTGAACATTAATTCTAAGAATCTTTTTTGTTAGTAATTTTACTAGCTAATTTTAATTTAAAAAACTTAACTTAAATTCGATATTTGTTTTTAAAAAATTATCCTTTTTGTATAAAATTTTTAATAATATATATTTCCGGCACTGAAAAGTACTTAATTTTGATATAATAATTTTCTATTAAAATTTCGTCATTTATGTGAAAATGTGTAAGTCTCCAAAACATAAAGAATTTTTTTATGAAAATCCGCAAAGTAATTTTTTAAATGCAATTTTTAAAAGTTAAATAAATATTGTTTGTTGAATAAAATAAATATTGTTTGTTGAGAAAAAGAGAAATGAAGTGTCTCAGAAGTGGAAAAATTCTACTTGAATTTTTTTTGTTTTCATATAAATTTGATTCTCCAAAATGTCGAGGATCCAAAAATTAACTATTGAAAAACAGATTTGATCTTTTTGATGACAACCGGAAAAATCTTCAAAAAGTGGAGACATTTTAAAATGTATCGAAAATTGTTTTTCCATCTAAAATTATTAGTGACTGCAAATATTAAGAATTTTCCCATTAGAATTTCGTTATTTGCATGAAAATACGAAACTCTCCAAAATGTGAAGAATTTAGAAAAACTCGAAGGCAACAAATTGGTAAGTTTAAAAATGAATAATTTTGCTTGTTTATTGAGGAGATAGGAAATAAAGCGTCTCATATGTGAAAAAACAGAAAGAACATTTTCAGTCTACGAAGTTCAGGTTGATGCCCAATCAAACGTCATCTCCCTATTTAACATTTTAATACTCGTAGGTCTTATGACGCGGACGGATAGTTTACATACGTAGTATTGAATGAACTTTACTCTTCATTCGTTGCACGTCTTTAAACTTCTGTATGTTCTTATTCTTTTTTTGCTTTTCTCGTCTTATTGCAAATTCATTTGCTTTGTAGGTGTTTGCGGTGGAGCCTTTAAAGTTGAACTGCCACAAAAGCGACAAATAATTACACGCCCACTTAAGGCGGTTTCATTTAAAAGTGATTTGTTACAAGTGCACGATGATGGTTAAAAACTGCTGAAGAGAGAAAAAGAAACGAAATTCCCAACATTTTTCAAGTGACATTTGGTTTCACTCCACTGCCAGCTGAAGAAGTCCTCGTTCACTGGGCGGAGACGACCGGGTAGTGACTATGTGTTGTAGTAAATGTGGCATCCTTGTGAGGTTGTGATGTGGCAGTTGTTGTTTGTTGCCGGCTCTGTTATTATTTAATGTTCTGTTGGAGACATGTAACACAACTGCTTTTGCTGCAATTGCTGCTGTTGATGTAGTTTCTTTTGTGATATTTATTTTGTTTTTTGGGAGAGGGAGGGGAAAGTTTTGTGCATAATTTTATAATGAATTTTGTTTTACTCCTCAGATTTATATCATAATAATGTCTGTGCTTATTTTAGGGTGACATGGAGAGAAACAAATTCAGATGAAGGAGTAAAGAGTAAGGGAAAGTCTCCCTACAGAACAAATGCTTAGGGAATAACAATTTTTTAAAATATTTCAGAAAAGTTTTAAAAAGACTATTAAATTATTGTAATTTGCACGTTAAGGGTCTATAACTGGGTAAAACTTCTTAATTGTTTTGTAAAGTTATAGACCCTTAAGGTAGCGATGATGTTCGAGAAAGAACAAACAGTTAAGGGCGCTGAAGATGATATTTTGGCGAATAACTAAATTTCTAGACAGCTGTGTCAGTATAATCAATTTCGCAAGTTTTTCAAATATAGGATGATTTTTTAAGATTTAAGTTTTTCAGGGTGGCAGCACTGGTTGGTAATGGCGTCCAAACGTCATCTGTCAAAGTGAAAATTGTACAACATACTCTGTCATTTCAATTTCTCAATGGAAATTGGCTGTTTTATCGAAATGCTCGAAAAAGTGACGAAAAATTTGACCTTCGGAATGGACATTTTGAGACGAAGCTGCGGACAGCATTTACATGAAATTATATTTAAAAATTAAACGGCAGAGACCAATTTATCGATTCCAATAAAAAATTGTAATATATGATGAAAATTTGACTGTTTTATTCGATTTTAAAAAAAACTACGATTAAAAAATCACCCTATATTCTCGTATTTCCATTAGCAATAATAAATAATTGTTAATAGAAAAACGATCTTGAACCGAAATAAGAACCAAAATCGTATTATATTGAAGATCAATTATTTTGAAACACGAAAATTATGGATGTTTGTAAAACGGAAATTATGTTTAATCATGAAAATTTAACTATTTATGTGAAAATTTTACTCTTCAGAAATTAGTGCCCTGTAGAAAACAGACTACAATTGCGTAAAAGCCTTTAAACTTCACAAATCATTTAATTTTAAACATAATTCACTTAGTCAAAAGCGCACGAAAAAGGAACAATCGCAAAAATGTTTCCAAACAGAAAGTTAAAAACAAATTAAAAATTTGAAGTGTGAAAGAACTTGTCCTGGTGAGGACAGCTGAAAATTGGGAAATATTTTATAAATTATAAAGATCAATTTTGGTACAATATAATCCCACTTTCAAGATTCAATTTCTATTAAGTTACACAATTTTGTTGAAAGTCTTTTCAGTGTTTAAGTGTTTTATAAATTATAAAGATTCATTTTGCTACAACATAATTCAACTTCCAATATTCAATTTCTATAAAGTTACAACATTTTGTTGGAAATATATTCAGTATTTAAGAATGGAATTCCTTCCCTTTCCCTTATGAACTCACCAAACATTTGGTGAAAAAAATTGTTGTTTCTTTGCTTTATTTTTCAGTTGTTGTTCTACAGTTTAGTGATATTTATTTATGAGGTCATGCGTAAATGTGGGAATATATTTTGTTTTTTTTTTGCTGTTTGCTCTCTGGTTCTTTTGTGTAAAGTGTTTTTATAATATTTGTCTCTTCTGTTTTGGTTGGAAATGCACTCTTTTATGTGGGAAAATGAATACAAATAATGTGCAAATGTGGTTAGCATTTAACAATGATTTTAAGATTTTTTTACTGGTTACATTTCTGAGTAAACAGAAAATCAGATACTTGTCAATAAAACCGAATAACATAAAAACTATAATTAACAAAACAACACTGACAACAAATTATTAAAAATGAAATGACTGCATTTACACTTTAACAGATCACTGATTGCTAAAGATATGCGTGAAATGTGATGCCATTCTATTATAGCTCCAACATATAAAAATTCAACGACAAGGAGATATAGAATAAAAGTTCTGCATACTTCCAGTCGTAATGCAAATTAGTGCATAACTCTTAGATCTTTTCCTTTCTAACAAAACGAGTAAAATTGTTCTGTCCTTTATCCGAAGAATGCAAGTTTGTGTTCGTTGTTGGAAAATGCGTTACCATTTGGTAATGATTCGTCACCTTCTCTTGGGACTCCGAAATATGTAATTTTTCTTAATAGATTCAAACTGTTTTTTTTTAGTTTAATAGAGCCCGATGCAATTTTGTACTAAGTTCAGACTATTTACCATTTACTAGGTACAACAAATCAATGCTAATATCTCCTAGAATAAAAGCTCTGCACGCTTTCAGGCGTAATATAAATTGTTGCATAACTGTTAGATACATTTCACGTACTTTTTCTACCCTGGCAAAGCGAGTAAAATTTTTCCGTTTTTTGCTCGAAAATTCACTTTTACTTCCTTTGCTGAAAAACGCAATACCATTTGACAATGCCTTGTTATCCTCCTCTTGGGGCGGATAAAAGGCAAGAGATGAAATTTGTGCCCAGTGGGTTCAAACAAAGTTTTTCTAGTTTAACGGAGCTTGATGTCATTTTGGTTCAACTTCAAGTAATATTTGTCATTTCCTGTCTGTAATAAATTAAAGCAAATATCTGTTAGAATAAAATTACGGTATGCTTTCTGGCGTAATATAAATGATTGCATATCGTATATATCTATTGCGGTTACTTTTCTAGAAAAACGAGCAACATGTTTCTGGCTTTTACCCAAACAATTCACTTTTGTAGTCGATTCTGTAAAACGCTTTACTCTTTGACATCGTTTCGTCGTCTTCTTTTGAGGACTTGGAAAATAAAATGTTGGCATGTAGAATCAACGTGTATTTTATAGTTTGGTGAAGTTTGATGTTCTTTTGATTCAAGCCTTGAATATTTGCCACTTGCTAACAATTACTGCTAATATCTGCTAGTATAAATGCGCAGCGTGCTTTCAGGTGTAATGTAAATCTTTGGATCAAACAAATGAGGTATTCTATTTGCTGAGATGAGAGAAACGGCATATTCATTTTAATTTCTTTTTCTTCATTGACCAAAATATTTCTGTACTCTACCGGAAAACGCACCAGTTTCTTCTAACTTAATGGAATTTGGTTTCGTTTCGGTTCAAATCCCGGCTCTTTCCGATATGCTAGCAATTAATTCAGATATCTGTTGATAAAAATGCGCAGCATATTTTCGAACATAATATAAATCATTGCATCAAACAATGAAAACATTCAGTTTGCTGAGATAGGAGAGAGAGAGAGATAATGAGAATGGGAGAATGAGAACGGGAAGGAATTTGCAAAAATTCTTATATTTAGGGGATACGACATGAAATAATGAGGGAAAAAATGGTACAGTTGTCTAAAACTAATGGCTGATGCTGAAATAACCGAAATTAAAGGCATAGGGACGTAATAAAAATCGGGGGAATTGGAGGGGATAAAACAATGAAAAGAGAGCGCAAACATCCGCAGTCATGAAATTGGGGATGAACATGTACTTATCAGTGGGAGCCCGCAAAGAACGCCTGAAAACATACACTACGAAATTCCTACTTTCAAAAGTTGAAGCAGGGGGCAAAAAGTGACAAAATGATTAGAAAAACTTGGCTAAAATTCGAAATTCCCACTTTCAAAAGATGAAGCAGGTATAAAATGAAAGGACTAAAATGATTAGAAAAACTTGCCTAAAATCATAAACTAGAGTTGTTCAATCCGTTGACGCTGTAGGCACTTTCCTCTTATGGCGTTAGCGTAATTTAAATTTAAAAAAAAATATGCCTTTTTAGGGAAACCCTTGAAGAGAGGGGGCGAAAAGAGCGTCATTTGCTTTATCAAATACTGGATTGTACTAAATTTTTATTTTTAGGATCTTAACCGGGAAAATGTGGGGCAAAAAAAAAAGTCACACCTATCTGATTAAACGGTTGCAGGCAGGAAGAAAGTTGACAAGAAGACTTCCTTGTCTTTACAATTCGAAAACGTGGCCTCCATTTGCTAAAATAACGAAACTTTTACCCTCAATGGAGTTTTATGCTACCTCAATTCACCAGAAAATTTAAAATAATCGCTAATATAAGAAATCATTAAAATGAGAAATTGCTTAACATTTGACATTTAGGAAATTTTCACGTCTTGAAGCGATATCAAATATATATCAAATATCGGAAATATTTGATTTTAGCTCTTTTCCTTTTTTCTATTTTTTGTTAGAAATTTTTTGACGCCAGATAGATTGATTGTGTTGTGACTGAATCGCATTTTTTGGCATTTATTTGCTTTAATGTTTTTTCTTTCAGCGATTTTTTTTTAGAAATTTGATGATGCCAGATTGGTGTTGTACTAACAAGTCTTTATATGCTAAATTTGGGATTGGATGCTCCATTTGTGGGCTATATGTATATGTGCGTTGGTCTTTAACACGAGTTTGAAAGGCGTTATTTCACGCATTTAAGTTATGCAGACATTTGCATTATAGCATTTTTTGTTTGGAGTTTTGGAAAAAATTAAGGCAACAACCTAAACAAGCCACTGTATCCAAATTTTCTAACAACTTTGGAGTTATGCATACCTCTTTTTAAATTCCTCCCAAAATACAATTTTCGTATTTTGACGTCCCGATACTGAGATATGGAGGTCTTGAAGTATCGGTTTATGTTTCTTTGTGCTTATGCAATGTTATTCGAATGCTTATTTTAATAGAATATGTTCGAAGTTATTCGAATACAAATACTTATTCTTATGCAGGGCTCTACTATGTATTAATTCAGCATCACACCTTTTCTTCGCTGTTTAAAACGGCTAATGGCAATTTTATTAAAGTGGAAAAGATTCTGTTCTCCTCCTGTACGTTGTCGGTACACTCGTATTACGAAAATTCCGTAACTTTTTCCTTAGAGATTTAAAATTCTATTTTAGTTTCCCTTCACAAAATGTTTGTCCATTTTCCTCCTGAATGATGGATTGTGTATTGGCACTAAAAGTAATTGACAGCCAAAAAAAAAAAAAAAAAAAAACAACAAGAAAAAAGTGATGATTACAATTATGTGCGAGTGTGAGTCATATTTTAATAAAACTCTCATATGGAAAACCGTCCATCAAATCTGTCAGATATTATGGTAAATCGATCACAATTTTTTGACACTTTTCTATTTTCTGTTTCTGAGGATACATAAGCTTATGCATAATCATATTGTCTGCTGCCAACTAACATATAGGTAGACACCGTGATGTTATACTATGTGAGATTATCCTTGTGAAAATGCAACCATAACTTGGCCACAATATGGGCATTTGTGTTGCTGTGCGGCTGCTGTATTATATCGATATGTCAAAGTGTTGACACTTTTGTCCTGCTGTTACCACCTCCCCATCCCAGTTAATGGCTGGCTTTGATGATGAAGCCACAATATGACGTTAGGCTTGAATCCCTGCTGTTGCGTTTTTCGTTTGTTCCTTTTTGTGTGGTCGTGGTCGCTTTGATTTGTAAACTGTGATGTTCGGTTTCGCGCGCGCTCTCTTTCTCTTGCGCTGCTGGCTCTCTATTTCTAGAGAATTATGTTTATGATGAGGTGTCAATGAGAAAAAGGATGGTTTAACTTATTACGCAGCACCATATTGATGAAATGGTTCGGTCCGTCGATGGGTCGGCTGAGTTGTTGATGGAATGAACTGCTGATGACACAGATGGTGCCAAGGGAAATTATGAAGGAGGTAGTGGCGGCATCAATGAGTTCAGTATAAGTCTACAGGGTGTTAGGATGCAGAGGATGCAGTTGAAGAGGAAACAGTTGACGGCGTTCGGATGATGGTGATGTGATATGCGAATGCAGTTGATTAAGAGGCTATAATACAATGATAAATGTTTCAATGGATTTGTCAGGTTATTTATACTTGGCATATACTGAAATAAAGAACTTAGAACTTAGAATATTAGCAAAATTATCTAATGATAGAAAATAGAGACAATTTATTTAAAATATACTACAATGGTTGGTGTATTTGAAGCAAAATCATAAGTGCCGCTCCGATTATGATAAATAGTACTACCAACACTACAAATAATAGGTGCATAATATTAAAGAAAAAGTTTATTAATATAATGAAAAAGTAAAAATAATGAATAACCTTATTAATACTATAAATAAATTTCATAAATATTTATTAAAGTTCACAAATTAACTGCAATTGGTAGGGTATTTGAAACAACGCCATAAGTGCCTCCCCGATTATGATAAATAGTACTACCCACACTGCAAATAATAGGTGCATAATATTAAAGAAAAAGTTCATTAATATAATGAAAAAGTAAAACAACGGAGCTCATTGATACTATAAATAAATTTCATAAACATTTATTAAGGTTCACTAATTAACATTTCGTAAAGTTAAAAAATTCTTTATAAACTCTTTTTTTTATATATAAGTTCATGCTACATGATTTGTAAATAATTAATTAAACTATATTTTTGTTTTTCTATCTTAAATAGTCATCATTCTGTTTCGAGCTTGTATCGAAACAGGCCCTTAAAATGATAAAATAAGACCATAACCATTGAGCTATTGAAGTCTTTTGCCTTGCAAGCATAGAAATCTCAACAAACATCAATAAAAAAAAATAGTCTCAAGTTCTTACGAAATCAGTTCAGTCATCATTCTGTTTCGAGCTTGAATCGATTCCAGGCCCCTAAAATGATAAGATTAGATCACAACCATTGAACTACTAAAGTCTCTTGCCTTTGCAAAACGAGAAATCTCAACAAGCATCAATAAAAAAAGAATCCATTCTCATGTTTTTATGAAATCAGTTCATAAATATCTCCGATTTACATGTTCCCGTTTTTTCGGAAATTCATCTTTTGAATGCTCTATTTTAATAATCTGTTTGTCTTCTTGTTAACCCTGAGAACGGTCTTATTATATTATATCGTTTTCAATTTAATTTCTTATAAAAATTTTATAAACTCCATGAACACTTCCATAAATTTAATGTAAACGAACAAAAGGAGTTTCTCATATTCAGAGATCTTACATTTTTTCTATGTCTAAACTTATTGAACGAGACCTACGTTTCCTCGAAGGTCATGAGGTCCGATTTTTGTAGTTTTTTAAACAGACAGACAAACGGATGGATGGATATTCAGATACCGTGTAAGGTTTGGTATCGTATTGTCAATGATGGACTTCAAGTGGATGAATATGTTTTCAGATGTTACTGGTAGCGAAAATATCGTACAATAAATTGAACTCGAAATGTTTCTATTGCATATAGTAATATCTGTTTTGTACATGCCAAGTAGTTTTAAAAAATTGTTTTTATACAAAAATTTGTTTGGTTGTTCAGCAATGCCCCTAAATTATATTGGAAATTACTACAAACGGATTGGAAGTGTTTTCCTGAACTTTTACAACGGTCTTTCCAATATAATATATCTAGAGTCAATTAGTTGATCAGTACTGCTTTTTTTAAAGAACATTAACTTCAATTTTGCATTTAAAAACTCCGGTTTGTTGTTGAAATAAGTGGATGGGTAAATAAGAAATTTGTTTTTGTAAATATATTAAAATATTGCAAATATATTAAAATTTCTGGTGGATGTTTCTCAAGAAATTGTTGAAAGCCAAAATCTTTTGATTGCATCAATAAAGATGACATAAAGATAATATAAGACCAACCAGCAAACATGTTTTTGTGCAGACAAGGAATTTCACATAGAGAGGATTTTCATTTATAATTCTAGAAAAAATGTTAATAAAGATTATTAATGGACTCAATCATCCAAAAAAAAAAAAAAGAAATAATGGATTATTATTTCAACTATTCAATATTTATTTAACAGCGTTATATATAAATTTTAATTCTTACATTTCCATATTACTCACTACTCCATTACTTGAAACCTGATTTTTTAATTGGTTTAACTTGTCTCGTTTTTTCAAAATGCAAAATGCAGTTTTAATTCCATACTAAGTTGAAGAGCTAAATTGCCATTGGATTTGTGGGCCGACAACACTACGTGGAGTCTTCGAGGTAGGGTGGGTAATCATGACTCCAATGAGAAGTTGCAGGTCATCTTAAAGACTTCTCACTTCTTTAAGCTTTCCTTAGATTGAAATTAATGACTTTGGAACGAAATCGAGAGTGGCTTAATCTTATCATTTACGACCTTGTACATTATGTAATGGCTGGTTGCAAACTCTTTCGCCAAAAACACCCTCCCAAACCCAGAGCACAGCCGAAAATAAAGGTAGCATAAGATGAGAAGGGTTTCAGTAGTACATTGTAGCGGTTACAACCGACGTACGACGATTAAGGTATGTAAATACTTTATGGGATCTCAGATGAATATTTGCAGTTGTTACAAACGGAATGATGAAATAAGTATTCTTCTTCATACGGTTATGGATATGTAAGTTAAATCTGGCTAATTTTTACAGATCTAGGGCCATATTCATAATAATTTATAGCAGTTTTGAAGAATGGTTTCGCTACGAAAATTTGTTTTATAATTTTATAATTTTATAACCTACCTACCTACACTACACCCTACACAGTAAGCAAATTCAAGCATATTTCTGCCAAACTACATACCATACCTTCCTTAACCTCAGCTCCATCCGTATATTATTGACCGAGATGTCAGACTTAAGATGCAAAATTATTTTGGAATCCCAGATGATGTAAACCCTGTGGACGGCTTTTGAAGCAATAATAATACCTCTCGAAAGAAGTGAACTTAAGTATTTTTTAGCCCTAATACTGGGAGTAGCTGATCTTACTCACCTTCCATACCTAAAAACCGGATGTCTACGAAAGGATGAATTTGAAAAATATTACAGCCTTAATTCTAAACTACACGATAGAAGTGTCTTACAATTAATTATTTTCTTGGAGAAGTGCGGCACATAACCACACTAATGACATATACTTTCCATAGCAAATTGAATTAACATACTGCTTTATGAGTCCGGACCTCATAGCGTTTGGAAAAAATTGGTTTTAATGCGGTTTTGTAGACTTAACATCTATCCATCCAATGACTGTGATTACGTCCACGTCGCACTATACTCAATTCTCTGTTGAAAGTGATTGTATACAATTTACCGTGCTACGATAAAGTTTCGGCAGATCGTTACCCACATGTAGAAATAGTTTCTGTATTAGTACAGTTATTGTACGATAGGTGGTGGACAGATTATTTCAATAAATGTGGACTCTGAATGAAATATCAAAATGAAATAAATTTATCTAATTTGACACACATTTTTCGCTCAGGCAACTGAATGCTGAATTAAAAAAATAAGGTCAGTAAATGGTTTATTTCTTTGGGAAACTCAAAACATTGATAAATATCTTTAAATTGCATTAAAAAATTACTTGCAACGAATCGTAATTGTTCAGCTTATCAATAGTACCTGAAAAATTGGCAGTCGTAGATACTGGGAAGACATACTTGATGTTTGTAATAGAGTTTTTGGAAGTTGTTATCCACTTGTATGGAATAATTTATCTATTATTACTATTATAGTGCAATTGGAGTAATTGGAAATGAAATTTCAAATTGAGTCATAATGAGCAAATTCAGAGCAATAGTTGTGTGTTAAGAATAATAATTATAACGACTTATTGTATCTGTGGCTCATTAATTGTCTTACACTTCAACAAGTCTTGAAATCAAAGCGTTTGGTAAAGATTAATTTTAATGCTATTTTGTAGCCTTATTATCTACGTCCACATTGCACTGTGCTCAGTTTCCTGTTGCTAAACCTAATCCAACTTATTAAAGTTCTGAGCGAACTTATGAAATTATAAATCTTTATTATCGCAACATTTCATTATTTTATATCAGTTTTTTCTCCAAAGCCTTAACTATTTCGCTGCACGCCTGAAGATTGTTCACCAATTTCTGAGAACTCAATACCTAAGATTATTATTACAAATTCCACGAAAATGCAATTCAATTTCCTTAATGTTTGTAATTTTCCTAAATAAATGTGGAAGCTGGTTGCAAGGAAAAGGAGCGAAAATTCTCGATGAACATCAAGAGACTACAACAATAAATTTGTGAAAATGTTCACAAGACAAATGCGATAAAGTTTTTCTCTTCGGCGTTCTGTTGTTTCGCTGTGAATAGGAAAATAATGCGATTAGCGTTAAATATTTTTGAGTAAATAATGCAAGCGCAAATAGCTAAGGAGGAGGAAAAACTGGCAACAATAAACGAATATTAAGCGAAAAAGAGTACCCCTAAAATTAAATTTGGGGAAACATTGCGCACATTTGTCCGAGTTTTATTAGATTTTTGAACTGAAGTATTGAATAAGCATCGAAAGAGGGACAGGGAAGGAAGCGAAGGAAAAGGCGGCTGCGATTTGGATTGGTATGGCGATAACGTTTGCATTGATGATGTAGCTGGAAATGTTGCGCCTTGTTCGTTCTGGTGCAAATTTATTTCCGCGCAATCTTTAGGGGTGTACCAGAAGCAAACATACAGCGAATATACTGGGCTAAAAAAACAATTGGAAATTCCTTTTATCAGTCACGCGCTAAAACCATCTACTAACGTATAATGTTTGTTGAATCTTAATATTGGCGATTAGTTAAGGAGATGTGGAAGCTCCGAAATATGTGTACTTATGTAATTTGGAGCATAACTTTTGCTGGGGGAATAGAGGCTACTGAGTAACATAAATTTGTATGCTTCTTTTGAGGATGAAAAATTATCGATAAATATTTCAAAATTTGTATTAACGCAGGGGCGATAAAAAATAGTTGCAATGAATTATGGCCAGCCAATTTGTAAACAATATCTAAAACATTCCTAGCTGCTAAAATGTACTGTTCAAGAAGTTGCAATGAATTGTTAGCAAGTTGTTATTCAATTAACTTCAATGGTTTCTTTATTTGTACTATTTTTCTGCAATAGGTGGCGCGTAAGTTATTTAAACAAATGAGAATTCTGTATGAGACACCAACATTTGTGTAATATTATATGTACTTATACAATTTAAAACATAAGTTTCCCTTAAATAACAAACACAACTGGATACTAAACTGATAATTTAAATACATAAATGTTGTATGCAACTGGCGGACAAAAATATTGATTAATAATTTAGTATGATCATAAAGTGGAATGGTTACAATCATTGACTCATTGATTCACAATTCTTCAGTTTATGAACAATAACTGAATAATTCCCACCTGCCAGTTTTTTTTTTTGAAAGCCTTGTATACAATTCATCCTACTGCAGTAAAGTTTCGGCTGGTATTCTCCGCATGCCTGAAATATTTTTGTATAAATATGTATACAATATCATACGATAGGACAGATAATTTAAAATTATAATGAGATGTGAACACATCTATAACATTATATATTGCAGTGCTAGAGAGGCCGATAATGTAAATTAAATATTTTTTTGGGAGATGACAAATATTGATAAATATTTTGAAATTGCCGCAATGAAAATTAGATTTTAGTCTTTAAATTATCAATACCAGAACAGTTCCAAGTTATCTGTAATTTCAAGGAATTGTATGCTATTCATTCTATTGTGATAAAGTTTCAGATAATTATCGCCTAAATATCTGAAACAGTTCCTATGTTGATACATTTATTGTGTGGTAGGTGGCGGCCAGGCTGTTTACATTTACGGAGTTGATTTAGTGAATCACATTTGAAGAATTCTGTATGAGATATGAACAACTCTGTAATATTGTATATTGTAATGTAATTCGAAATACATGTTTAGTTAGGGATAGAGTCAGCTCAATGCTAATGTGAACATTTAAATCGTGTGTTTTTTTTTTGTGAATGAAAAATTTTAATTAATATTTTAAAATTAATGTAAGGTGGAGGTAACAAAAAATAGTCAGAAAAAAAAAAATAGTAACAATAACTGAACAATTAACGACTGATATTATTTTGAAAGAATTGTATGCAATTCTTCCTACGCGATAGAGTGGTTCCCTGAAATGGTATTTATATTGATACAGTTTGTATAAACTACCAGCGTTTATACTTATTTGTAATAATTTGGAAAGAAATTAATACTTAGTTTGTACTTCAAAATGTACTTCATTTGAATTGCAAACTATGTATGAATGAATTGCTTTTGTTTTATCTATGCTATAAAATTTTGCATACCTATTGTGAATAAATTAATACAATGAATTGTAAACAGATAATTTGTAAAGTGACAACTTAAGTTAGTAAGCCGAAAATGGCACTTCTACCTCTCATCTCGAATTCTATATTAAAGTTATATATTATAACGTGAACAGAACTTTCGTTGTTCATCATTGCTTTCATAAGCGCTATATGGTAAGGTATAATCTGCGACCTTCAAAGATCTCTGTATTAAGTATCTCTAATTCTTTGGGATTTAATCTCAGGTATTTTCTTCCTACTTAAATCCTAATACAATTTCTTCTTGTACGAGAGATTGTAAGAATCTAAAGCTATCCTCAATTTATACAATCATCCCGCTACCGCAAACAGGTGAAATTTGCCTTTACCAAAGATCCACATCATAACAACCACAACTTCGCTGAAGATCGATTAGAATCCACGTCAACCGCTAGCCACAAACTCTCTCCAATCGACCCTTTGCTCTTAGCACAAACGCTAACGTTTGTTCACAGTTATTATACGATAGGTGGCGAACAGGTTATTTTAGTAGATATAAATTCTGTATGAGACAACAGCAACTCTATGCAATTCAAAAAGTAGTTTTCTCTCCGGATATAGATGAAACGAATTCTAGTTGAGACATCGGCAACTTCATATAGCAATGTGTAATATTTGTCAAATCTTAATATTGATGATTAAATACTGAGAACATTTTGAAAGTTAGGATTAATATATTGTATCGTAATTTTCAACTGAGTGCTCATAAGGAAACTTAGGCCAATAACTTATTTATTTCTTCTGGAGACGGAAAAGTATTGACAAATACTTAACGTAGTTAAGCAAATATTTTACTTAGGGCCTGAGGCCACTGTATGCAACTGTATAATATGAAAAGTTAGAGGTATAAATTGTCACTTGTCTGGAAAGGTTTCTTTAGCGTTATTTTTCTACTGTAGGTGGCGCGAAATACAAATAAATACAAATTCTATAATTAAAAAAAAAAATAGTTGCAATGCATTTGTCAACAGTATCTAAAAATTTTCTACCTGCCAGTACATGGAAGGACTTGAATGTGGTTGCCACTATTGCGTTAAAGTTTTATTATATTATTATCTGGAATAGTTTCTCTATTGGTACTTTTATAAAACGCTAAGTGGCAGTCAAGTAGTTTCGATAAATGTGTATTGTGTTTTGAAATTCTATTACAATGATACCACAAGTCCGCAAATTGATGCGCTTATCAAGCTGCAATGGCCGACCTAGGGATAAAAGGTAGCTTAACAAGTGTAAGCATTTCATATTCAAAATTTCACAAAGTTTCCAGAAAACACAATTTTCATTGTAAATTAAATATTGTAACTACAGCACTTAGGTTTACGTTCATATTCTATAGATTACTCTCATCGTTATCCTCTTATGTTAAAATGTTTTATATTCCTTATTTCCCCCCAGAAAGTTTTTTGTTTCAATAAACCGTAATAAAATATTTCTGTAAATTTGCAGTAATTTCTTATTTCATTTATTGTAATTCTGTGAATGCAAGATTTTTGAATTGTCTGTTTTTGTTTTGGGTCAATACCGTAAATCATGGAGCAAAAAAATTGTTGGGGTTATTGGGATGCCACTTGAGAAAAAAATATGATTCTATATCATATTGTAATCATATATGTGTGTTATATTACACACATATTTGGGCCGGAGTAACAATATCGCAAAAGGGTGTTTAAAGAATGGAATGGTAAAAATTAAAATATGAAAATAATGGAAATACAATGATGTCGTATTAATTAAAGTGCAATCGCTTGGTTATCATCAAAACACTTGTTCTAAAGACTTCATTTTAAGCAGATTGATATACTTTTACATTGCGGTCAGCGAAACATCTGTAGATAATGCCCATTACCCACCAACAGTTTTGACATTATAATGCTACTGTAGAATTCCCAACTATCTTCACCGCTAATGTTACCCAGGACAAGATATACGAGTATACGAGTATACATTTGGTTTTTCGTTGATCTCTTTCAAAGTCTTCCAAATTTTGGCAAAAACAAATTGAAAGAACTTCTCAGAGAACGAATTTTTATTACTTCCACAAATTTATGATTCGATTGATTAGATGACGATGCAAATAATTTCAAACTACACGAAAGTTGTTTCATAGAATTCTCGTGGATTTCAAAAAAAGTCAAAATTCGAAAATTGAATTTTCCAATATTTTCTAGTGAATTGGATCCAGTTTAACACATTCTCTTTATAAAATCACACTTGCATTAATTCCATTATTCATAAATTCCGGATTAGAAGAATTGATTATAATGCTCTAGATGGACATTAAGGCTGAAATATTATTAAATTAAATCACTTTTATATCACTCAATAAATTTTAGTTAGTTGTTTTTGCCGTAATTTCAAGAGCGGTACAATTAGTGTACGATAGATGGCGCACTGGTTATTTTAACATTAGTGAGTTACGCACGACATGCGAAGAGATATATATTTCGGGAAAGAGGCTGATTTTGGGAGCGATACAAAAAATCACCAATAAAAGGCCCCTTTTTCATTACGAGCGTTACTTTAAAATGAAAAATGGCTCAATAATTCGATATGAAAAATAGTCCATTTTTGTAACACTATCAGCGACTCAACCTATGTGAGTTTTATTATTAATTAATTTTTAACTTCAGATTACTTTTTGCTTTGGTACATTAAAATAACAATTTATTGAAGAATAAACAAATTGAAAGTTAAAACGTGAATTACAAAAAAAAAAAAAATCGAGTGAATTTTCCGAAAAGATGTTATTTTTGTATAAAACCATAAGACTGTTTTAATTAAAACCAAGAGAATAATCTTAAACTTAAACTTAACTGAAAAATTGTTTACTCTTACCCGGACTGGAGTTGAAAGTGTTCGAAGGTAATCCCGAAAAGGACGTGAAATAACGAATCCAAAATGATGAAGAAGTTGAAGGGATCACAAAGTATAATCCTTTTTAGCCAACATTTCTTTCCAAATATTGTGCGATTGGGTGATAAATTATACGATAAATAAGTCAGAGGTTTTAGACACAATTTTCATATTTAATTTGGTCAATTTTTATTTTTTTTTTGTGTCGTTTTTTAGGCGACATTTCGGATTGCTGATTTGCTAAATTCGATAGCGAGCAGAGTGCCGCAAGTGAACATAACCAGCTGTCCATTAGCGTGTCGGATTTGAATCCAATAGCTATCACGAAAGAAATTTGACTTATGAGCCAATTAACTAGTCAGGCTCGCACACCGAATGACTTGTCTCGAGATTTCTGTTTTCAACGGTAATTCTCTGAAGAATGGACGATAATAATTTTTAGAGTTCGTATTGCCCCGCTTTTTAGCCTCGACACCGAGCCGAGAATGGCAACCAATCATAACCGGCCTCAACTTCGGAGCCATTTAATGAGACAGGTTTGTGAGGCGAATGCTTTGACTCCAGATTTTTGTTTTCAGCTTGCCAATTGTGCCGTATTCGATAGCAGGAGCCATGGCTTTAAATCATTGACCTTTGGCTCTCTCTTTTTAAGCCCGAAGCCAAAATGTATGACATCAAGCCTGCACTAGAGAAAGCAACTAATTTTCCGTAAAATTGAACTATAATTTAAGAATTGTGGTAAAGTTCGTAAAGCGCCAAAGAAACTGTACAAATTTTTATTTAAAATTAGTTTAAAAATTGTTCTTAATATGAACCGAAATAGCTTTTATTTAGCTCATTTTGGGTGTATTTGAATTGAATTAAATAAATGGTTTTAACAAACGTTATACATCGGCATTTTATTCCGGTTCCTTTCTATAAAGTGAATTTAAAATTTATGAAGTGAAAGGAAAAATTAACTAAATATAAACAAAGAAATCTATTTTTGAAACTAAGTTTTTCGTAAAATAATAAATCAGTTTGTATGGAATTGAATAGTTCGTTTCGAACAAAAATTCAGTTCACTTTGATCAGAACCTAATTTAAGTGGAATAAAGTTTAATTTATTTTAAACTTAAATTTAGTTATATAAAAAATATTCGTGCTTTTATTTCTATTTTATTTTAGCATGCAAGCTAAATTGTGAAGTAGTTAGGAACTCAATACAATGATTTGAACTTATTTTTTAGCTCAAATGTTCTGTCCAATTTGATTCAAATCAAATTTTGTAAAACTTGTTTTTGACTGTGTGATAGGTCATGTCAGCTCCCCTGCGCTATGGATATCTTAATTTATATGCAAGTCATCTTGTGCCTCTGTGTTGAGTATAGACTCTCACACAATTCAACCGATTGCAAATTAGCTCTGTTCAGTTACGTACAGGTAGAAATTATAGAAAGGTTTTCATTAATATACAGTGGTTGATGTGAAAGTTATTTAATTTAATATAGCAAGCTTATGACACTGCCATACTAACCCAAAGAAGCAAATGGAATTTTGTACATCCGATTGCAAAGAAGTTGTAAGTAAGTTGTAGGTAGTCATTAAGCTTTTAATGATAATTTCTAAGTTAGTGCAATTGGTGCCTGATAGGTGGCGCCCGACCCATTTCAATCAATCAGATTTGTAACTATGGATAAAAATTATTTGAAGAAAAATACAAAAAGGTATGAAAGCTAAAAGAAATGTATTTCTTTTAACAAAGAAATTCCTTTATCATCTGCTTGAAAAAATTCCATCATACTTTTCGTAAATCCAGCTGCTTTCTATTGAACTTTACGCCTGCTGTTTGTTGCCATTCTTTTGTTTGCCTGCTGATTCTGGTATTAATGCTAAAAGTGTATTTACGGTTCAATTGTTACATTTTACTTGCCATTGCAACTGCAACTGCAACTGCTGCTAGTGCCAGTGCTGGTGGTGGTGATGGTGATGGTAGTGGCGCAATGTTGATGCCACGCTTTATTGCAACCAGACGAAACGTATTGCACTCGTAGTCATATTGACAAATCGCGCACAAATAGCAGCATGTG
Organism: Philornis downsi; assembly: GCA_019455685.1. Taxonomy (NCBI): domain Eukaryota; kingdom Metazoa; phylum Arthropoda; class Insecta; order Diptera; family Muscidae; genus Philornis; species Philornis downsi. The sequence goes on from JAHXMU010000009.1 coordinate 3,316,057, forward strand.
AGCCGATCGAGAAGGGCGTGCGAAAACAACAGCGTTGCATGCTTTATAAAGTTGCATAAAGTGCCTGTGTATGTGATGGAATTTTCGTGTTGCAAGTTTCTTTTTTTTGCATTCTGTTTTATGAAATATAAATTGTATTTGTTATAAAAAAAAGAGTTAAGAGGCTTTTTTTCGTAACTTTTCTGTTAAGTGTGTTTATGAATAAAATAAATCATAGTTTTTTGTTTAAGAACCAATCGAAAGCATTCAGTTTTTGCTTTTTGCTGGTAGTTTTCCACTACAAATAGTTGGCAATGCGGGTTTTATTTGAGCAGAAATTGGAGAAAAAAAGATAACTATTTGGCCGGAATAGAGTTGCTTTAATGATATTTACATATTGTTGCGGCATTTGCGGTAATACATTTATGCCTAAAGTCAATGCAACTGATTTGCGTTCAGATTTTTTTTGCCAACTCTCAAAATATTTATCTTTTGAAAAATCCTATTGCCATGGTAGGAGCTTTTTTTTAGATATTTGCAGCAATGCGACAGTGGCGTTTTGTATGAAAATGTAATGCTTTTTTTTTGGGGGGGTTGGTTCACTATGCATTCATTGAGTTAATGTTATTATTTGTGGCACATATTTACTTTTGTGTTAAATTATTTAAGTGGAAAATGCGGTAAACGTGAAATGAATGAATGTATCAAGTGCTGAAACGGAAACTATTTTCACTTCCGGTTGAAGGGAGGAAATTGATAGCAAATATATTTAAAAAT
>JAHXMU010000009.1:3316822-3341409 GCA_019455685.1 Philornis downsi
TATGAGTTTCCGCACCAATGAACTTTTGGCGAGTATAAAATTTTGCGCCAGTCCACTTGTTACACGCAAGTTTCCTACGCTGCTTATCAATCACTAATTAACCTATTGAAAAAAAAAAACACTTACATTACACTTACAATACCTGTGAATTTAGCAGATTTGATCGTAATCGGAGTAGGAATTGTAGTCGATCTTTTTGAGCGACAGCAACTTCGAGGCAGAAAAAAAGAATACAAATTGAAAATTTCATAAAATTAAGAGAAAAATTGACTCACACACTTTTCGCATATTTGGAAATGAGCAATTAAGTTTCTATAATAACATCAAGCAAAAAACTGTTAGAATAACATACGAAGGAGCTTATGAGACTACCCCAAATAAATATAAAATGTGTCTGTGTGTTGGATATGTATATCTATTCTGTTCAATTGATTGCAAACAAAATGTTAATAAGTAGTGCTTATGATCTAGCAATAGATTCCAAAGTAGTGTTATTAATATAAGGAAAGTGGCTTTTAACTCATTTCAGTATTTGTTGCGTAGATATTTTCCAGAAAACCAATGACATATCATATATAAACTATAAAACATCTGCAACACATACACAAGAACTGTTGCATGGCCTTAGGTTTATACAAGGCTCCCGTGACACCTATCATTTGCTAATTGCATTATTCTAATTAATTATTCTAGTTATTATTCTAATTATAATATAAAATAGACATACATATATTGATTTTTATAAAAGTAGATAAGAAAAATATTTTTAATGAAGAATCTCCTGTCACCTTCAGAATGGTGCAGAATCAGTTTCGGATAAAAGTTAGTTATAGTTTCCACTCAACCGTTGTTTGTCTTAAAATTTGTTCGAGTTCAATTGTCAAATTACAAATTACAAGTAGTACTTTTCGAATGAAAATTAATTTTTATCTAAGTTATATAGTTACCCTTCGAAGCCGAATGGTTTTTAAATTAATAAGACGTACCTAAAAAGAGACAAAAGAATAAAGGAAATTAACAAATAAGCTCAGTTTCTAATGGCAGTAAGTAAGTAACTGTTTTTTATAATATATATGTAAGTAATGGAAATGTTCAAAAGTTTTTTGAAATTTAAAGTTCATCAAACTCTGCCTAAAAAGTTATGAATTTTATTCTCATTATCATAGCGAAGTGGAAAATTTGTTGGATGGGCTATTGATAAGTTGATTATGTAGGTGAGGGACATCTAGAGTAGATTTTGAACTAATTCAATCTAATTCTAAACTCGTTAATAGTTCCTAAACTAGTTCTTTTAAGGTGCTTTTAAGGGATCTTCTTGAGCATATGTTCAATTTTGATAAGTTGATTATTTGCTCATGTCGAAGTTTTTGCTCACGCATGATCCTCAATTCTATGTGAGATGCGTAAAAAAATCTAGTTTGATAACTAGCGGAAGACTTCCATAAAATTCTAATTGATTATTTGCGTGTTTGTTATATGGAGCCACCTTACGTGAATAAAATCAGGTTGAATTAAGTCTTGAAAACGAACGATCTCGACGCAAGACTGTTTTACGATCAGCTCTTTGGTTCAGAATAGAAGCTGTCTGTACATAAGACTCACGCAACTAAGCACCGTACATTTTACATATCTTCTCAACCTGTTAAAGGCACTGGTTTAAAAACTATAGACTACTCAGATTTGGCAAAATGAAGTGTAGCTCAAATTTTAAATTAAAATTCGAGTAGAAATTTACAGGGATGATTTGTTTGGGGTTCAACCATAATTACGGTTCAAAATTGCACTAGCTCAAAATTGTAGTTATTAGTTTTAAAAACTTTTCTTTTTTTGGTTTCGGCAAATTTCTTTTAATTTCTGAACAAAATACTTGGAAAAGGATGGATAAACCAGGCAAATTTCCTGAAAATTCGCGGACGAGAAACCTCGGATTGCATTCTCTGATCGAAATACTTAACATGGCTTTGTAATTGTTTACTGCCAGAACTACTTTTGCACAACATCTTTTAATGACTGAGAAGGTTGTAGTTACAGTCTGCAATTTCCGGGCAATACAAATTTATTGATTCACTTTATCAGAGTATGAAAATCACATGTGGCTTTTATTGAAAATAATACCAGTGTTTTGCAGTTTTCCTCATAATCAACTTCTAAACTATGTTGAAGAGGTTACACGATAGACTGTCGTCTTATCTAAAACGAAGTTTGGTGTAAAATAATCGAGCAAGCTTTTTTGCCGACGAAAGAGTGTCACATTTTGAATAGTTGATAAATTTCAGAGTGAGGGGTGCATTTAACTGTTTCAGTCGTAGTCTGAGTTATTTGTGTTCATCGCCATTCTTAAAAAATTTCCATTTACCCAAAATTGAAAGCCGATTTATATGAAGGCGGTCCTAAAATTAGCCGACCTAATAAAGAAAACACATAAAAGTTGGGAAACATTTTCTTAATTTTTGTATATACTCGTAATCTTCTTTTAGCTCGATGCACTTTTTCCAGGGATATTCAACAGCTTCTATATCCTGTTTATAGTAAGAACTGTCAAACTCCTTTAGCAACCGCAAACTCCACTCCTTCGTTGTATGGCAAATCTTTTACCACCGAGCCTTTTTCCTAGTTTGGAAATAGAAAATAGTGCGAGGGGCTAATTCTGGTGAATAAGGTGCGTGATAAAGCAATTCGAACTTTAATTCAATAATTTTGACCATTGCAATATCGGATGTGTGAACTGGAGCATTGTCTTGATAAAACAACCCTTTCTTTTTCGCCTGATGTGGCTTTTTTCATAATTTCATCACCTAAAAGCTGCTATAAATTAGCATAATATTCACCGTTAACAGTTTTTCCTTTCTGAAGATAATCAATAAAAAGAATCCCATGCGCATCCAAAAAAAAAAAAGACGCCATGATGCCCCGTTTCAGATGAAACCGTTTTTGCCTTCTTTGGATACGATTCTCCCATTCCAGTTCACTGCTTTGACTGTTCCTTTATCTCAGGTGTGAAGAGGTGGACCCACGTCTCATCTATGGTTATAAATCGATGTAAAAATACAGCTTTATTGCGGTGAAACGTCGCCAAACACTATACTGAAACTTCTTCACGATGCTGTTTTTGCTCCATTGAAAGCAAACACAGCACCCATCTTACGTACAGCTTTCTCGCCTTCAAATCTTCGGCTAATATACGATATATAGACTTTTCGAAATGCCCATCATTTCAGTTAGCTCACGCACTTTCAACCGACAATCATACAATACCATTTTGTGGATTTTCTTAAACGTGTTTGACGTGGACATTTCAATTTGCCCACCACTACGGTGATCGTCTTGGCAGCTCGTACGGCCTCGTTTAAACTCTGTTACTCAATATTTTACAGTCGTAAACCAGAAGCAAACCCCCCGGAGTAGGATTTAGCTCGGGTTTAATATTGGTTGAATTGAGATCTTTCAAATAAATATCAAATTGGCGACCAAATTTTTCCATGTTTACAAATTCACTGAGATCGTTTACTTTTGAAGGCTCAAATAAAAACACTAAACAACGTGGCGCTTTGAAACTTAAGATATGTATATGTTTTATAAGGTTGCCACTTTTAACCAAAATAACTGGTTTTCAAACTACTGGCACCGCTGCTATACGTCATGTCGGCAGTTTTGAGACCGCCCTTGTATACACCGTTGTTTACTCTATGACTATGATTTGTAATCAATTTCACTGAAACATGATAAAAAATGAAGCAGCCAAGAAGGACGTTGGGATTCCCAATCCCTTGATCAAGTCTATCGGCCGTAAACGTATTCAATCCGATTTGTTCCATAAGAACTAACTTGGGAAGAATAGGAATTTGCTAATTCATATTCATGGTATATTTAGCTGTACGTTTTTTTTTAAATTAATGCTGTTATGTGTTTACGCCTTGGTGACAGCATTCATACTATCTTCGACTAAACATGCAGGAGAGCAATTTTGGGCTTCATATTTCTATAACCGTCCTCGTATACTCTGTTGTTTTACTCCACCACTGGTGGTATTCAACTAAGGCTACTATTTTTGTGTCAGAACTGGGACTTGGAAACATGATAGAAAATGAAACATAAAGGGAGGATGTTGGATTCCAAGCCTCTTGGTCAAGTCCGTTGGCCGTATACGTTTTCAATCCGATTTGTTCTATGAGAACTAAATAGGGAAGAATAGAAAATTGTTAATTCATATATTTGGTTTATTTAGCTCTACATTTTTCTGAAGTTTATGCAATTAAAAAAGGTTATGACGATATCCTGGTTATCTTCGACTAAAAATGTAGGAGAGCAATTTCCGACTCCATATTTCTATAATTAACAGTTCGTAATAAATTTGATGTTTGGGAGAAAAAAATTAAAAAATAAATTTGCATGCCAGATTAACTTCGTTCTTCGTTTACTCCCATCCAAATTACGAAATTCAAACTAGAGATAACGTCATATTTTTCTCGTTTGTTTAAAGAATACTCGTATAAACAATTTCTTGGCGTTTTTTTTTTAATTTCCAACGCCATGCAAAAGTTATTAATGTCATCTAACACATCTTTGCATGATTTTATTATATTAAGACAAAGTGTTTCTTTTCATAAATAAACAAGCAAACATATGGTTATGATATTAGAAAATAGCACTGGGGGGAGGGGGAGAGGTATAGTGAATACCAATCATCCACACAGCCCTCCTCTGCCTCTGTCTTGTCGCAGTGCAACCACACATGACAAAGTTAAAAAAAGAAAACAAACGTTGCGATTGTAAACTTCTTTCCTCGTATCTTTTCACATTTTCCACCGTTTTCCTGTTCCAGAATCTGCACGGAAGGAAGGAAAAACGCAATGACAACAACGACGATACTATTCTGGCGGTGGTTGGTCGTAGCGGTGCCAGTACAAACCAACGGAAAAAAGTAAAGAAATATGTAAAGAAAAGTATTCATATTTTTCCATTAAGATAAAAAATAATTTACCCGAATGAACAGAGAATCTGGGTATGAATTATGCCATAAAGTACAAAAACCCACTTCGAATGAATGAGAATTGCTAAGGAAGGGGAAACGCTGAATGGTGGCAATGGGTGATGGTCGGTGGAGAGAGGGAGTAGGGAAACTTCATGTGTCTTTTCAAACCGCTGGTATGTTAAATGGAAAACGGAAGTAAATGAAAATTTAAAAAATATATGTTCAAAAAGGTAAATAGAATACTTTATAATTTTCTAGGCGAAAAGTGAATTTACTTGCTTAACAGAAAGTTGATGGCACATTTCGTATCCAAATTGTGAAAGTTATTTAAACATGCCTTGGAATTGGTAGATTGCAGTGCGTAAAATACGTTTCCATAAAAGTAAATTAAGTTATACGATATTAAGATATTTCATTTATATTTTTGAAAGAAAGCCGTATGGTGTGTGAGGCGATAAATATTTGGAGAGATGTCATATTTGGGAAAATCTTCACAAAACAAAAGGTATATTAGCAATTTGGAGGAATATTTGGAAAAATGTTTCATTCAATTAAGAGGAAATAGAAAGAAATACATTTTCCTTGCATGCCACGAAGGGGATGTGGACGAGTGAATCAGTTTATGTGCATTTTATTTCTAAATTCATTGAAATGGTGGCACTTTTTAAGGACGATCCCAAACGTCCACTTGAGATGCTTCTACCAAACCTTCCTTCCAATCAATTACTCGAATTGTTGGTCTCCATATCAAAGCGATCAACCAAAAAAAGTTGAACGGGGCTCGAATGCAAACTCATACTCATGATAGTGCTAACCATTGAGCAATGCTAGTTAAGAGGAGAAATGGAAATCGTTGCTTTACAAAGTCTTCAACTTCGGATTGTAATTTCACCAATTTAACATCGAAACTTTGCTTACATTTCTACTATTTCCCTACAATGACTACGTGAATCAGAATTCTATCAATCTCGAAGTTTTCCAGACCAGAAACTTAAAGTTAAAATAGAGTTGAAGTTATTATTTGGGTAGAATCTTCAACTGAATGCCTTATACTACTTCTAATATAGCATCTTTTCTCTTTTTCTAAATTAAAATGCTTCTGCGAATCATGACTCCAAGACTTCCGCTTTATAATTTCGAGTACATGACTTACAAACACCGCCCACGCGACTCAGAATTATACCGTAAGAGCTCACTGAGTGCGAAAAGCTCTTATTTATAGGATGGACAAAAAAAAATTCTTTTTTTGTTTGATTTCGATCCTGAGATCTCTACTGTGCGCAAAGTCCATTCTCTTGTGGCCAAAAAAGGAGATAATTTTTCATAATTTGATAAGCATGCTAAAGATATTTTGACTACACCATATTGTCCCATCACAACAGGGCTTAAAAAGTTGGCTTTCACTTGTGGATGACTAGAGGGAACATGTTAACAAAATAAGGAACTTAACCTTAGTTCGGTAACTATAAATAAATTTGACCTCAGTCTACTTGGGACCCAACAAATCAAATGTTCTTTTTGCAACTGATCAATCTAGCTAGAGAACTTGATCTTTCTTCAGCTGCTCTAGATAAGTGAATAAAATGTAACTACCTCCTGATTGAACCTGTGGATTGTAAACATTTTCGCTCCTCCAACTTTTGACATCACAGTAGAAGAAAAAAATGCAAAACTTGTTCTAGAGAACCGAATACGCTCTATTGTGCAGTTGACTTAAGGCAATTCTAGGAGTTGTAATTTAAAACATTCCAATACGTTAAGAGGGCGCAATGTAAGCATGCATTAGCTAAACCTGCGCAAAAGCTTTTAGAAGTTCAACTATTCAGACAGCTCTCTGAGGAAGCTGCACATATTTAAACGATTTTCCAAGGTAGAGAAGCAAAACATCCTGTGGAAAACAGAAGACAACTCACCCAGTAGTTGATTAATATCCTGTGGTACGAATTGGGTGCAGAAAATGAGGAAACTTTGGTAATTCTATTTATTAAGGAATCTTTTGGAAATTAAAATCAATAATAATTGAAGAGTCTTAGCATGCATACTTCTGAAACTGTAGTGGATCTTACAATCAGTCCCTCATTCATAGGATCAAGACTGTAAGAAGACTCTTTATAGACCAGCTGATCAATGAGATGTTATATTGCCTAATTTACTCTTCGATGACGGAAGCTCTTATTGAAGTCGAATGTTTGAGGCAAATCCTCATTCGGAACATTGAAGGAAATGGTTGCTATGAAAACCATTGGAAATAAAGCAGACGTCCCAAGGAGTTCCCAAATGTTGTTCACTTAGGAAATTGACTTAAGCTGTCTTTTGATTGAAGAGACGACCTCAAGGACTGAAATACCTAAGCAGTGTTTCATTTAAATGAATGTCCAAGGTAGAGAAGAAACGCAGGAGCTGAAAAAAGTTCACTGTACACTTGATTCAAATCCTATGATATGCGTTATGTATGAAGTGTTAGAAAATTCTGGATAAACAGGAAAAACAGGGAAATTTAGACTACTAAAACTATTCGACGCTTGGATGAAGACTAATAAATGAGTCGAATGCCAGTGACAGAATATGATTAGATAATATAAATAAATTTAGAGAATATGAGGAAATCCTTAGTATGAAAGCTTTGTAAAATAAAGCGGAAGATCCGCCTTTATAGTGCATAAGGAACTCTTATCAAATGGATTTTGTTTTGATATAGATTTCCTCAGAAGTGAGGCGGAAATTTCAATCTATTTCTTCCTTCCGAAAATCCAAAAACAATCTATGTAGAGTTAACAGAATACATATTTATAATATGAAATGTGGAAATTGGTTAAATAATAAATAAATTTTTCGGTTAGGAAAACTCTGAGAAGCAGGGATTAATTTGCAACTCAGAAATGAGACAGAAATTTAAATCTATGTCTTTCTTCAGAAAATCCAAAAAGCAATCTGTCTATAGAGTTAACAAAGTACATATTTCTAATGTGAAATGTGAGTGGAAATTGGTTAAATACGGCATAAATCTTTTGGTTGAGAAAACTCTGGAAAACAAGGATTAATTTGCAACTAATTAGTATAAATTACTCGGTTCTAAGTAACGTAGCAGGGAGTATAAAATAATGTTTTACAATCTGTAAATACGTTTTCATTTCTCGAATTATGCTTCAGCTAACTCAATAATTTGCAACTGAGTACCTCCTACAAGTAAGCCTCTTTGATGTTCTCCATTAAGCTCTCTTCTCGACGGCATTTCCTCTGTATTTTACTTATATCCCCTTCAGCTCACAATATCCTTTAGCACGTCCTGTGACATATTGACGTTCCTCTATTAGTTGGTTTATTAACGTCCTGTCTCACTTATGTCAGCACCGGAAATAACATTATACTTCTCTATATATAGATACAGACGCAGGAACATACATCAAACATTTCATTAAATGTACATTAACCAACATTTTCCACTCTCTCCAAAGCCAATAACTTAAGGCAACGCTAATAATGCCTGGTTTCCTAACCTCCTTTCCCAATATTGGCATAAGTGACTCCTCCTAATGTTGGCTTTTGCATCCCGGCAAAAGACACTTGTCATTTTAAATGAAAGCATATCGAGTATACGAATATGGGCTGCACATACCAAAGACTTTGGTACTCCCTGACAAAAGTGGCAAAAGTAGTTGGCAAGCCATGAAGGAGGGTGAAAGTGTGGATATTAGCATAAAAATGGCATAATATGCTTAGATTACAGAGGCAAATAGTAAGCCGGAGAATCACAGAAAAACGATAGTCCACATAGACGTAAGTAAGAAAATGATGAATAAAATCTATCGAAGAAAATCAAGCAGGAGTAGCGAAAAGAAAAGGCAAAAAACAAAAAAAAAAAAAATGATGAAAACATTTTTATAGTCTAACAGCCAAGAGAAAAATTGCATTATAAGGAAGTTGTTAAGTGTTTTCTGATGTTGCTGCCACTAAAGTCGTTGCAGCAAGTTGATTCTTCTGGAAAGCCTATGGCCGCCCAACCCCACTAGTACAATCAGCAACGTCACTCTTATTGTAAGCCAGTTACCAATTATGGAAGACGATAGTTGTTGCAGTTGTAATAAATAGTTCAAGTATAACAGCAGTAGAAGGTGATGCAGATAGTGGTGATAGTAAAGACATTCTAAAGGAAACCCAGGGAAGAACGTGAAATGGACAATCACTAATTTTTTCGGAAGGTTATAAATAGATATCGGTCTAATCAGGCGAGATTATAAATGAAAAACTTTGAAATGTTGTTCAATAGGAACTGTTTGCGATTTCATCTATAAATTCTTCATTGCAGAAGGAAAGGCATACTGATTCTTCAGAGTAGCTTCAAAATGAAACTGAATTTTACAACTGACAAGTTGATAATTTGCCCGCAGTTTTAGCAATATTTAAAAAGTTACTTATGGTTAAATATATTTTAAAATTTCAACCGTATGTAAGCGTATTTGTAGCTGAATTTTTTTTTAAAATTTGCTCTTAACTTCCATTTGAATAAAGAAAAAGGGAGGAAAATCCTACCGATAATTATAATATATAACAAATTTACCCTATTTGTTATTTTAATTTTCCTTTGTTAAATTTCATTTTTAATGTATTTTTAATTTTTCTATTTATATACCAACTAAGTATAAAAAATCAAAAAACATGTTGTAGAGAATTTGGTTTTCATTTAGTTGCGAGAGACGAAGTTTCGAGTTGAACATTCGGAAAAGGTGTTAATTTCGATTGGAGAATCGGGAACATTCAGTTTGAGCTCTCTGACATTTTTACACTTGGAAAAAAGTGTAAAAATCCAACATTCCGACATTCGATCTCTGCACAAATGTTTCCTAAATTGACAAGCGATTAGTTTGTGCATCCTAAATGGTATGCTAAGAGGTATGAGTCTTAGGCAATCAGGTAGTCTCTTTTATTGAAATTAAATTTTTTATGACAGCCTAATTACTGTTGCCATCTCAAGTGGGTGCCACCTAGAGTAGGATGCCCTGACCTATTATAAGGGTTGTTCCAAAACTAGCCAAAGTGACATATAGATGGTGCCAGTAGTTTGTAAAATATTATGTTGGTGAAAAGTTTCAAGACGTCACGTTATTTAGTATGTTTACTTGGGACATCAAAAATGAACGACTATCGTTATATTATTCAATACTTCCATTTGAAAGGTCTCAGTCCAACCAAGCCAAACATCGTAATGGTCGACCAATTGACATGGTTAGGAAAATCCACAAAATGGTATTGGCGCGTTTGCTTTCAGTAGAGCAATAGAGGATGAGATTTGGGTCCACCACTTCACTTCAGAGACAAATGAGTAGTCAAAGCGGTAGACTGGAATGGAAAAATCGTGTTCAAGGAAGGCGAGGCAAGGAAGGAAGGCAAGGAAGGTGTTCTATAGGCAGGGCGTTTGTTTTTTGGATGCGCATGGGATTCTTTTTATTGATTATCTTCGGGAAGGGAAAACTGTTAACGGCGAATGTTATGCTGATTTATAGCAACATTGGCAGCATTTGGCGAAAACTAAAGTGTTGTTTTATCGAGATAGTGCTCTAGTTCACACATTCATTATTGCGATGTAAAAGATTAACGGATTAAAGTACGAATTGTTTCATTACGCACCTTATTCGTCAGATTTAGCTCCATCGGAAATTTTTATTTTCAAACTTGAAAAAATGGCTCGATAGTATAAGATTTGCCAACAATGAAGAGGTGAAGTCTGCGGTTGATGGATATTTTAAGAAGTTTGTCAATTCTTACTATAAGCAGGGTATAGAAGCTATTGAATCGCCATAAAAATTGTATTGAGCTAAAAGGAGATTATGTTGAAAAACAAAGAATAATTGACAGAACTTAAAGGATTTTTATACGACGATGCGAATGAGCGGAATATTGATTGTTCCATACCAACATATTTCAAAGCTCTAAGTTTTCAACACCCCGTACTTCTTGTAGGACTTAGCTTTGACCCAACAACCTCGCAAGGCACCTTTCCAGCACGTATTTAATATGTTAATGTGTGCTTTTTAATGAAGAAAAAATTGTTTGTGTAGTGTAGAAATGAGTTATTTTTTCTCTGTAAAGAGTATAACCTTAATTCAAAAACTTCACTGTATGTTTTTGGGAGAACTCAAAGACGCCAACGTATGACAGAGATTGATAATTTGCATTTGGCTAAAAGTACACTTTTCTTTTAAGGCTCCTTTTGAGGCCAATAACATCGCTTCGTTCCTTTTAAAAATGTTAACAAAACATGTAGAAATATTACACAATTTTGCTTCCGAAAAGTAAATCATCAATAATTGTAGAACCGAAAAAGAAACGCTTTCTTACAAGTTTTGCTGGGTTACCCAAGTTTCTACTTCTCACCATTCTGGCCGTTGCTTCCTCTCTTCATTTTCCACTAACTTTTCAATAGTTTCAAAAAGAATGATGGCAGAGATAGAGATGGATGGATGGCCGGACGGACAAGCAGTTTAACCTATATTTTTCTATTCGATCTCATCTTCAACTCGTCGATGCTTCAAATGGTAATACGCAACGTAACCCCTTCTCTTTTTTCAGGCAAGTAGCCGAACTGCATTACGACGTACAACAGCCAGCAGTATACAATACAAGTTTAAGAAGTTTCATCATGATTATAAGTACTTTGCCCGAAGACGACGGAAACGAACAAAATATATCTCGAAAAACCAAAACTATGGCAACTGAACTAAAGGGCAACTAAAAAAGGAGTGCACTAATAACATCGGAATTATTCTAGGAACAGTAGTAGCAGTATCGGCTATAAAGCTTAATACTCCAACCAAGTGGTTTCAGGGAAGTGAGACAAATGTCAAAGTACGCTCAAGTGTCCAATCATCTCATGATATTTGCAAAATCATACGTTGCAGAATTCATAAGTGAACGGAAGTGGAAACGGACTAAATGAGGATGATGATGAGAAAGATGAGAATGCTAACAACGGTGGTGATGGCAACGCCGATGACTAACTAACTGTCATGGACATCATTTCCGGATTGTTGTTTTCTTTTGAAGTGAAGGCTGCTGCTCATTTGTTTGCTCAGAGCGGCTTAAGATGTTACGTTAAGTATTTAGTAAGTGTTAAACAAATGCTTGTGCTTATAATTGTTTAAGTAATTGGCTAATAATTGCTAATAATTAGAAATTATTGTTATTTTTTTAATCTTGGAAAAAATGTATGAGAATTTAAGGCAATAAAGAAACTGTTTGTCGTAATTAATAACGTTCACAAGTGGAACAGGAAATGAGGTAAACGGTCACTAAACACAGTGTGAGCCATGAGAAAGCTGACTCAGTGCAGTTCTCTGTGTGATATGATAAGAAATGGGAAAAAACACAATATAAAGAGACACTAATGGCAACCATGCTCAAGATTGTCATTTGTATGAACAATTTTGAAATTCAGTTTTTTCATAGCAAAATTCTACATTTTCATAACGAAGTAAAATAAAGTTATGTTGATGCTTGGAGGTAGTTAAAATAAAAATCCTTCATAATTTAACTGGACGAGAAACAGGCATGAAAAGAAGTAATACAAGTCCCGTTGAGTGAGTCTACAATCTCACTGATTGTGAGAATCTCTCACAATATCTCAATCATGGGATTCAAGGAAATTTGTTTAATCTCTCGGAAATTAATCTACATGATATCTGTCATGGCATCATTTCGTCTTGATTTATTTTACTTCAGATATCGACTAGAATAGACCTTCTTATATTTTATAAGTTTCTTGTAGAAAATGATGTCAAATATTCCAACCCTTTGCGTTGCTTCTCCAATTCCATTAACACAGCATTCCGATCTGACAACTCTTTTTTTCGATAGTAGCGGGTAACTCGCACACGAAATTAGTAACGTCATGAGAAATTAGAGGCGATTGCTTATCCAGCAAAAAGAGTGGAAGTCATCCCAAAAAATACTATTTTCATAGCTTCCACAAATGTTGTATGAGCATATTTTTCCGTTTAATTACAACAAATGGACTGATGAAATAAAAACATTATAACCGACAGTCAAACCCGACAAGATCTCCAAATTTTTTAATATATGTTTAAAATTGTTCTCCATTAATAACTTAAATTAATTAGTTACGAGAATTTTGATCAAAAGAAGAAAATTGTCATAAAAATGGTCTTAAGAGTTTTCGTTGCAATAGAGAATGTGGTGAAAGAGCAGTGAAAAGGTTTCAAAAATAACAACATCCCTTCCATGACAAACCCGTGTTGAATTCATCGATGTTTATCCATTTTTTCACCCCTTCTAGACCACGATTATCGGATCTCTTTAACTTTCAAATACGCTTTTTTTACTGGGTTACACATTACTCATGAGGAATGATGAAATGATGATGATGATGAATGATGAAATGTGATCATAACTAACGATGGTGGCTAGCGAACGGTAGCCATTACTTTCGAGTAATATGTAAGTGGCCTCATACATCCAATATTACTCAAGGGAAATTAGTTGTTACACCGGACGACTACATATTACTCTTGAGTAATGCTTAATTTTTTTTCCTATATATATCAAGATGTGATATATATATATATATATATATATATGTAAAATTTTACAATTTCAAGATGTGATATATATATATATATGTATGTATTTATATATATATATATAACATCTTGAAATTGTAAAATTGTCTAATCGTGAAATTGTCTTTAATTTTTGATAGATTCTAAGGAGTTTTAACACATTGCGGCAACAAAATGTTGTAAAAATCGACAAAATAAAAAAATCGGTCAAATATAAATATCATTTTAACACAAAAACGAACTGTTCAATTATGAAAACTACACAATTTTTCACATATAAAAGAGGCTCATACCAGCAAACACCCCTCGTATAACATTTAAGATTCCTATAACGTAATTGCGTTTAATCATTATTATCAGAGTTGTCTCTTAATGAATTTTGCATACACACCGCAGATCGGGGAACTATTCCACACTCTTTATGAACAACCTACGAAAATTTGAGCATAATTGTATTTACAGTATAGGAGTTTAATTACAACATACATACATGCACTACCTGTGTGTCTGCGAGTTACACATAAATGTTTATTACTATCACCTGATCATTATGAAATTTTGAAACGCTATTTCCTATATATTTAGGATGGGTTCTATTCTCTTTACTGAAAAGGATGTGGAGTGCACATGTTATTCTCCAACCATTATATGGAATTTTCTCCCTTTCAATATATTTCAAAATGAACAATGGAAATATTCTGTCTAAGATATTAATGTATGCCAAAAGTATGTGACGATTTTTTCTTTTACATTAGTTTTATGAAATTTTGTAATTTGGTTAATTTTTTTTACCTCAAAATTGAAATGCATTAAAACACGACACAAATTCATATTCAGATTCAGAGAAAATCAGCTAAACTCCGACTTCTAAACCTCAATCCCGTTTTCGCAGCCTTGATTGATATATCCTAAAGTGCTTGATAATCAATGGCAATATACGATTGATAATGAATTATGGTATCAAATGTGAAAAAATCGGATAATAAGGCATGATAGAACAAGTGGCATTTAACCAATATATGGGAAAATAATTAAAATTTGACAACTTTGCAATATTACAGAAATGTGTTATTGATATTTTTAAAAAGAGCCGATGAATTTCTTACAGTATCAAGCTTATATTAGGAAAGTATATTTTACATTTCTAACTAACCACAGATTCTATAAAACGGATTCATTTCATTCGTCAAGCAAACGAGCAACTATTTGCGTTCACTTTTTAGTTCGAAATGGTTTTCGTTTTGAAGAGTTTTACTTTGAATTGAATAGGGCTACCATGAAACTACTTTTTGTGCATAACAAAAAAATCATATATTTTATAAAAATCCTGTTCAAAATACTTTCGTTTATAAGCGCGCACTGGTTTGATTCTTTGAGGAAACTTGCTGTTACTTTTAATTTCGGCTAATGAAATTTTCATTGCATTCGTTTGAATAGTTGTAGGGAATGGCATTGAATTTTTTTTAAAAAAAACTTATACTAATGTAAAAACCATCGATAATGATGTAACGTTAAATCCTCAAAATTACTTTTGCAATTGCTTGAAAAATATATAAGATTATGTTGAGCACACATGTAGGCTTATATTGTTATAAACATATAAGGCGTATTATTATTAACATATTGTGTGCATTAATTGTATTATAGTAAGCATGAAAACTAGCACTAAAGGTTAGTGTTGAATGTGGTTAATCCTTCCCATGAATTAAAAAAATGCATTTTATAAAGTAAATTAAATTATAAATTAAAGTGAATTTTCGGAAAATTAAATTGAATTGCATTTAATTAAATTGTATTGTTTTGAGTTAAAATTGTGTTATATCAAATTGCACTGAATTAAGTTGAATTACATTGAGTTACTTGTATTAAACAATTTGTAAATATTGTAAATTGTAAAATTTAAGTATTTATTTCCTTGTGTAAAGACTCCTTCAAACGACCATGTACTAACTATAAAACCCCTCTATTTTTGTTACGCACATATGGCAACGCCAGCCACCAACCGTACCATTTCGCCAGCCGCCCTCAACATACGAATAAACCCCAAATAATGTAAGTTAACCGTTGTCTCTTCATCTCCTCCAGTACGAAACCCCGTCGTAAGTATACACATCCCGCTAAGAGCCTAAGTTCTTTCACAAAACCTCCAATTTCTCTCGAAGAACCTAAGTTACAAATTAAATCTTTAGACCAAATCTGACAGATTTACATTAGCATTTACATTTACAGTTAGGCAACCGTTTGCAAAGTTTAAATGGATTTGAAGTGAAAGAATAGTTTAATTTGTACATATTATTGAAACGTTGAGCTCAATTTCCGGTGCCAAATATTACGGTGTACATTGGTTCGTAAAAGACGTTCTGACTCAAACCCAATTTGTACAATTTTGGCATAATGATGAGAACATTCTGCGCAGACTTTTTAGTTTCAAATACCCCTCAATTTCTTGCTGGTGTTTTCCAAACAAAGATTCTCGTTTTCATCAAATCTTCGCCATCCAACTTTAGTCCGTGTGTGTGTGCCTAAAATACAATTCAATTTCAATTTACTCATATTATTAACCCTCAAATTAACCTCATTAAAGCTCAAGTTTCTTTGAACAAAGTAATCATATCCGAATATACAACCTCCACCGTCAGCAAGGTCATGTTTATAAACTCATTTTGAGCAGTTTCTTAATTAACTTAATTATTATAAGCAAAAGTTTTGTTTAATATCAAACATTCTGACCCTTTTTATTTTGTCTTCAACCCTCTCCACCAGTCGACCGCCCGCACTGTCGGTTTTTCTCATTATCGTTTATCATCTATTACTTAGTTTCGCAATTATTGTGGCCGCCAGTCACTTTGAACTGAGTGACCGCCACAATGTAATGAATTGGTAAAAGTTAATTTAAATGTCACATTTTCTTATCTCTTCCTTTACGTTACACTGTTTGCTTTCTTTCAAGCTGCAAACGAAAAAAATGAAATACAACTTTGACATTTTACATTCTTTTATCTACGTGAACATAGCAGAGGAGTTTTTTTCAAAACTAAAGCAAATCTCTTGGTTACATTGTAATCTGCGGCTTTGTTGCTCGAAAGTTTTCCCCCAGATGCCTTAAAGAGTCTAAGTAAACGTTTTTACTAAAAGCTTATTTTTGTACTTCCCAGTGACAGACAATGATTTAATGGGGCTACAGACACCTGATGGTAAGAAAATGCCCCCGGGGTTCAAACAGTAAAAGTGAAAGAAAAGTGATTTCGCAACAAGTGGATGTTGACAGAAAAACTGCATGTCTAGGTAAATTTTCTACATTGGAGGTCAAAAGTTTCCAATTTTGCTGAGTATCCTGTTATGGGAAAGAAATTAAAATAACTTCAAGAATTAGAAGAAATTTGTATAACATAAAGCTTGGTCATGGTAAAACTTTTCATAAATGCATTCCCATAGGAAGATTAGATTAAACAAAACAACGGCCTTATAAATTTTACTGAAACATTTTTGTACAGAAACCAGTCAGTCAGTCAGTTTTTAAATTGAAGCAATTTGTTTCAATTTTCAATGATGTCTTTATAAAGTTAAAACATAAAAACAGCTGAAATATTTGTAATATATTTTCGATTAGAAACCAGTAAGCTTTTAAACTGAAGCAGTTTTTTAAATAACTTAAAATTTCCGATCAGAAAACAGGTAAGCTTTTAAACTGAAACAGTTTGTTCAAAGTTACAAAATGATTTTTCTTAAAGCTGGAACGTAATAAATCCAACTATATTTTTGATATAAGATGAGTTAGCTTGAAAACTAAAGCAGCTTTTTTTCAGACGACTAAATATTTCTGGTTAGAAAGAAATTAGCTATTTACTATAGTTATAAACTGAAGCAGTTCATTCTACGCTTCAAAATAGTTTTTGCAAAGCTAAAATATAATAAAGCCTAAGATTTGCAATTTACGTACGCTTAGAAAACTGAAAGTTTTTGTTTAAAGTTTTAAAGTGGCTTTTATAAAGCTAAAGTATAATACAGCTGAAATGTTTTTAACATATAACATAGTTTTTAACATAGTTTTTAACATAGTTTATTTTTTCAAAACTGCAAAATGGTTGTAAAGCTACATCGATTGCTTTGAAAAGGAACATTTGCTAAAGCTTGAGGACATATGATTCTTTACTATGCGTCAAAGTAGTTTTTATGTTATTACAATATTGTAATATAATTATAAATTACAAAAACTGCGTTTTAAAATTTAGAAAAAAATTACAAATAAATAATCCGTGGTATTGAGGGTTTGTAAAAGCTTTTAACTCTACATGAAATTGATGACTTAATCATTATTTTAAAGCCTTGTTGGCCTTTAGATGACGAGAGATTCTCTATAACACTTAGACACAAATTGGTTAACAATGTGTAATAAATGAACTTTCTTTCCACATCACACGTAACAAATAATGTGGCATGACTAGTAACTTGTATCAGCGTCAATAAACTCTTCAGGCTATTCACGCAGCTCACAATATTGACATGATGAACAATACTTGCACTTGCGAACTATTGTCCATAAATTAGCAATTACTTGTCAAAACTTCATCGCAATGGCTTAGGCAGTATAGAAGATTATGTGCAATACACAGCCAACAATTATTGATAAAAATTGTAGGGGAAACCTGGCCATCTATCGTGCATTAACTGTACTATTATATACATTGAAACTATGACTACCGTGCAGACAATAACTTTTCAGTGTTTCAGTGAATCGGGATTGACGGTGTAGGAGTCTGTCGCAACATACTGACATTCTTCAATTCCTTTGTATTTACAGACTAATTTCAGAGGCTACATGAATATGGTTTGAAGAGAGACGCATGTGATTAGTAGAGGAATTGGAAGCCAATGCTACTTGCACTACTCAAAATATGCGAACCAGTCACCGAAAATAGTATTCTCAGAATTACTTTTTTCTGAGTCTCATCCACATTTGAAAGAAGTAAGTTTTAAAAAATAAAAGTAAGGAATCGTTCTTTTGTGTAATAATAGAGACTATATGATAAAATTGATTTTCTTAATTTTTGAAAAAATAAATCACCCGATTTAAATAAAGGAATTTTTTTTATCCACTATCGCCATCGCCATCAACGTTTCATGTTGGCTGTTAAGAAAATAATTGATTTAATAAAAAAGCTTTTATAAAAACTGTATTGAAATGATCCAAAGCCACCTATCGAAAATTAATCACACTAATGTAAATCCTAAGACCGAAATTTACATGAATTGCACATATGTCTGAACTAGGAACGTAAACAGGTTTTTATTGATCTGTTTATATGTGCATAATTGAAAACAGTAATCTCAGAATTACTTTTTTCTGAGGTGCATCAACATTTAAAAAAAAGATATTTCTAAAAATGCAAGGAACGTAAACAGGTTCTTATTGATTTGTTTATATGTGCATAGTTCGGCGGCCACTACGCAGACGCTATATGTTTTACCGCGAAACCCTTTACCTGTAAGCTGATAATAGTATATCAAAATTTCGTTAAAATATTGTAATTAAAGCACAAGTTTATGTGGAACATACAGACACCATATAAGTGACATTACTATGTAAGGTATATACATATGACTATTTTGATTGCTACCGTATATTAATTACACTTTTTTTCTATATATATATATATATATATACGTATAGAAACTACCGCTAATATATTAACAAATTTTTGTAATTGAATTACTGATACAGGAGTTCATAGATAACACACAGACTATCACTAATTATTTATTAAAATGTCACGAGGTAAGCAGGCCAGAATTGTTGCCTTTAAGAAGATACTGATTCCAACACTTTGTTAACCTTAATTACAGTGTGCTGATCGTTTCTTATACCGAAACTCTTCTGCTATCTTAAAACGAAACGATCCCCAACATTTCAATTGTTTGCCATATAAATATTCAGAATTCCATTTTCCACCGGCACCTTCGCCGTCACCGTCACTTAACATAAATTTTTGTTATTTCTTATGAAACCTCCTCTTTTAACTTAGTTTAAATGTCAAAATGTAAATGACATTTACAGACTGTCGACTGGTTACTCTACAAGTAACGAAGAGTCACATTAAGCTGCAAATGGCAACGGTCGTCGGAGTGAAGATGCAGATGTTCCAGATGGCTTTGCCTCGACATTTGTTGCATCTTCCTTTTTGTTTGCTGTACCTTAGTATTTTTTGTTACTCACACTTTTTTTTACAAAATAGTGTTGATTAGTAGTAAGTTACAGAGGGGGAAAAACTGTGTAGCTCTTTGTTTTGCTTGTCGTTTTTTTAAATGGTAACTTTCCATGTTAAATGTCAAAAAATCTGTCAAGTTGACATTTAAATGCATTTGTTTGTCGGAAAGTCTCAGCAGCTAAGAGACGGAAGATTCACTCAGTTATGAAAACGTAAGCAATGAAAGGTACGGAGGCGAATTTTTGGGAAACAGCGTAACAGAAGAAGCGGAAATAGTATGAATAATAACATTTTTAATAATAACATTTTTAGCAGGAAGTAAGGCAGTTTGATGGACGGAGTGAAGGTATTAATTTCATCAATTGGTAGTTTAACAAACAATATATTTTACATGAAGGTGAAAATCACAAGTGGCCATATGTCACCTTTAACAAGGAATGGATTTTTCTACTAAGTAGCTGCTCTCCAACGATGCCTGTCTAGGTTTGATGTCATTTCGTTTATTTGTGTTTGAGTTACAGGGCCTTAAATGATCTTAGTTTTGCTTTTTTATGTACAGTGTAAAAAAAATAAATTTCGAGTATTGATAAAATATTGATTTTTGATAGGAATATAAATCTTTCAAATTCAGCGATGGTTTGAAAGATGTTATGGAAGTCCTTCCCCATCAGAAGCTACTATTTGTCGACAATTTGTTGTTTTTAAACAAGGTTGTATCTACGTCGATGAGACTAATGGGGCTGTTCATTACATATCCAGAAGGGGTGTTTGCACCTCAAACCCATAAAAAAGGTATTGTAAGTTATTCTTTATAATCAGAAAGTGATTGTTGCAAAATATAGCTAACGTCTTACAGATATCAAAAGGAGGTCAAAGGACCATACACATGTAGTGAAAAGCGTTCTTTATGCATGAAAAAAGTAGTTTTGAAATGGCTGCCGCGTTTGCTGGAATAAAAACATTGAAACAGTACTAATTCGAAGTGCTGTGTCAGAGTAATTCAAATATAGTAAAGAGGATTTGTTATGCGGTATGTGACTGAAAATGTGATCCAGGGAATTTTGGGTTGCCTGGAGCGAAAGGTGGCTTTTGGTTTACAATTGTGTGAGCCGGAAATATTCCAAGAAAGCTTGTAGTATTTCTCACAAATTGTTCACCGAGGAAGGAAAAAATAAAGAGTAAAAAACACAAGGAATTAGAATTTGGATGGACAATTTCTACTTCTTTATTTGGAATTGAACAATTGTGCGGAAGCTTACCAATGTGAACTGGAAAGGTTGAACTCACAGTAAGAAGTAAGTTTTAGCTTGCAATTTTGGAAATAGCAAAGCGACTAAGAGAGTATATAAGACAGATTGTAGCCATCTTTAGAACATTCGGTAACACACACCAATCAAACTATTAAAGCTTGAGTTGGTGTGTGATTTACGCGCTCAAGCCGTGGATGTTTGGCGGATTAACATTAGGGTGGCCAGGCGGATGCCAAATTAAAAATGAATATGAAAGTTATCCGAAATATACATATTTTGGCATCAACAGTGACAATAAGCGAAACAAATATCGAAAACTACACTGTTAAAGTCGACGGATCTCTGATTAAAAAAAGATCTTTGTGACAGTCTTGTAAAACGACTAACATTAATATTGTGGCCTTCGCATTTTGGAATGCGACTGGTGTTCTATTCAGCTATTTCTTTAAGAAAAATAGTGGATAGGCAATACTAGGTGACACTTTTGGATAGTTTGAGGGAAGAGCTTAAGAAAAAACGTCCTCGAATTACGCAGAAAACAAGTAATATTTTTCAAAGATTATATAATGTATCACAAGTCGGTAGTTTCAGTGACAAAATTGCATGATTTGAAGTTTGAATTGTTGTAACATCCTCTCTATTTTCTGAATTATTCTCCATTGACTATTATTTATTTTGGCAAATCTCAAAATGATGGTCCAGGAAAAGTGATTTGGATCAAAAGACGATATTATTGCGGAAACCAAAACGTATTTCGGAGATCTTTATAGATTCTTCTAAACAAGGGGTCGAAGTCGGAGTTTATACACCCACCATAATAATCCATATATACAGCCACCACCATAATACAACATTGCGGACTATGCGCCATATTAAGCATAACAAGTCGACCTATCTTATTTTTTCAATGGAAAAAACAAGGATTAAGACGTCCTCCTATACATTTCGAAGGAGTTCTTTCCGGTATGTTAAACTATAAAGGACAATCGTTGCAAAAAGTCTGAAAATGTCCATGATTTCAAAACTGGATTCAGTTCTTATATGGACAAATTTTCCCTATTTGATCGATTTCTCCTACCTTTACATTTCATATTGAATTAGACAGCTTTTCGGATTAAAGATTTCTTAAAAAATTATATGAATTGGGATGAACTTTTTCAGCACAGTTCTATACAATAGAAAATATAGATCTTTGATCAAATCTTTGAAAAAATCTTTTTTTACTAGGAGCGGACTCAGTTCTTGCATGGGCAGTTGTTTTCCTGCTTGGCAGATTTCGCTGAATTTCAAATATAAGTTAATTATGGATATGAAAAATATTTATTCTGAATGTCTGCCTTTTAGATGAAGTGTTGAAACCTCTGTTGCGCTTTCAATAGACATGCTGACGAATGGACGGACAGACGCATAAGGTTAGATTGACATGGAATTTTATGGTCATCATCTTTATGGTGTCTGTTTGGTTGTTAAGAAAGGGAAAAACGAAATGTGTGTCGATCCATTTCAGAAAGGTTCAAATTGATATACATATAATTAAAATAAAAAAAAAAAATCGCTTGCATTCTATGGATTTGTTATGTGAAAGCTTCGCATTTTCAGTGGGCTTACAAGCATTCTAGACTTGACTGGACCACTTAACAGTTCAACTACGATTTCGAACGTTGACTTGAGAAGCATTTTACAAGATTTGTCAATTCATCGACTTCTCGGAGTTTTCCTCAGGCATATCGAGGTGACCGCCGCGGTTGCATCGGGTTCAAAGCTACGGTCATATTTTGATATTTCCGAACTTTAGCAGAGCTCCACAGACTTGCACTGTAATACTGAGCTGCTTGGGAAATTCTGCAAATAGTTATTTGCGTTTTTTGTTGTCAGAGAATCCAAATTAGAAAGGCATTGTTCGTTATGTGGCTATAAAAATTTAACATCATTTACTTTAAAGTAAACTTCTGTATTTAAAAGCTTAAAATTCCCATCAAATTTCAAGTGCTTAAATTTCTGTAACTAACCTAAATTGGACGACCGGTTTATGAGCAGAGCATTTTCTTAAATCCAACCATATTCGCTCAACTTTAGCTTTTCTACTTAACTATTTGCAATTGAGATAGCAGGGATTTTCTTTGGTCGAGTTTATCTTTTGGTTATCATAACTTTGACCATAAAATTTTATTTGAGTGTTAAAATGTTGTTTTACTTTTCAGCAGCTAAGACAGAGTGGGCTGATAGAAAATACGATAATTGAGCAAAAGTTTTTGGGGGAAAGTGTCAGATTATAATGTAATATAAGAGAAGTTTGTTAGAGAAATTGAAAAGTTAAGGAAATTAATTAAGATAACCTAGAAAATCAAATGATTGTTAATTTGATAATACAAATTAAAATGGTAGAAACGCTGCACAGGGTGTTAAAAGTGGCAAAAAGACACAATTTTTATGTACAGCAATCTTTGGCTCTTTTAATGGCTCATGTTTCAGAAATATTTCGCCGGTATTTCGCATATTTATTACAGTAGAGGCGATTAAATTACGTATATGCTAACACTCGATGTTTTGTTGCCCAAATAGGGATGAAAAGTGGAGATGTATGGAGATACCTCCACAGCAATAAAAACAAAAATTAAGAAATTATGCTTGGTCTATTGAAAGCGTATAAAATCAGGATATAGTAGGTCATATTACAATATACAATATCTACCGATATTTTCTCTTAGAATAGGATTTCATGAGTAAGTCTCTGATGGAAGTAATAAGTTATATATAGCAGAATATAAATAACGAGCTCCAACCACTGCTAAAATGGGAATTCTACATTTTGATCAACAATAGTCCATATACGATTTTAAAGATAAAGTAAAGTAAAATAAGCCACTCCCATTTCATCACTAGTTTTCGTCAAAATCCCAATTTTTGGAGCATACTTAAAGGGATACATTTTTGAGCATATGTTACCGTGTTTACATATTTCGTTCCTTAAATTTTGAGAATTCAGTTGAAAAGTACTTGGTTATCAAGTAATTGGTTAATATTACAGCTGAATGGCTAGGAATTCTTATCTGGATACGCTAAGCTGAGTTGTTACCATTTGCATACATAAAAAGTTGAAAGTTTTAATCAATGCTCTTTTGTGGACAATTATATCTAACAATCGATTTGATTTTGGTTTGCGTAATATAGCGCTTTTTATTTTCATACTGTATTTGAAGTAAGCGTAGTTACATATGGACGGAAAAGAATAATTGTTTGCATGTGTTTTAGTTTAATCATACAAATGATGCCCTAACTTAATTTCTTCCAATTAATGTCGCAGTTTATATGAAAATGTTCCGTTGCGCGACGTACAGAAATAGAAATTTTCGAAAATTTTTCAAATTTCTGAAAACTACTAAGGAAAGTGATAATAATATTTAACATAAGAATAAAAATTACATGTCAAGCTTTTTCACTCTGTGAATCGTTAAGATTTAGTTTCTCTTTCAACAGTTATCGATCCCAAAGCTTTGTTTCTTTCTTTATCCTTTGATAATCCTTTTTTGTTATGTTCTTTGCTAATCGTTAACCTCAATTATTACATTTTGTCTCTCTCCCCCCC
>JAHXMU010000009.1:3348244-3365852 GCA_019455685.1 Philornis downsi
CAATCCCGCCTTATTTGCAGTAGCACTTAAGATATGTACACCAAACCGATGTACCAAATTTGGTTCAAATACCGTAAACAGGAGCAGAAATATTGGATATTTAATTTATGGTTTATATGGGAGGTACCACGCCCCATTGTCCAATCCCGCCTTATTTGCAGTAGCACTTAAGATATGTACACCAAACCTACGCACCAAATTTTGTTCAAATACCGTAAGCAGGAGCAGAAATAATTGATTTTTAATTTTTTCTTTGTATGGGAGGTACCACGCCCCATTGTCCAATCTTGCCCATATTTGCAGTAGCACTTAAGATATATACACCAAACCTACGCACCAAATTTTGTTCAAATACCGTAAGCAGAAGCAAAAATAATTGATTTTTAATTTTTTGTTCGTATGGGAGGTACCACGCCCCTTTGTCCAATTGGACCGAATTGTAAATCTAAACCATCCCGGGCACCACCCAGACGCATATACAAAAATTTATGCAAAGCGGTCCAGCCGTTCTGGAGTTTTAAGCATAGGAACAAACCACGATTCATTTTTATATATATAGATATGAATAAAATTTCATCAGGATCCCAATACTAATTCCGAATCCTATATCGGAATATAGCGTCGTTTAGGCTACAGAAGCAAAATTTTCATTTATATGATTTTATACAATATTTCTTATCCACAATGAGCCTTTATTTTAAATTTTCAAGTAAATATTTCATTAGGTTTTATTCCGTTTCGTAAATGGTTAATAAACTCTTTTATAAATAAAAATGTAATTTATTCCAATTATTCCAATTATTTTTTTTTTTTAATTTGCAGTTATCCTCCTTTTCACGTATCCTTGCTTCAGTATACGAAATGAAATTTATAGTCATTTCTGGCAAATAATTTGTTTAATAAAAATTTAATAACATTAAATCATCGACAATAAACATTTTCCACTTCATGGACTCTGACAGGATCAGGCACAAAAAAAGTGCAATTTCATTTGGCCGCCCATCACAAAGGCCGCATGACAACTCAAAGCCATCAAGTAATTTATGCGCTTTTTTCGCCCAAAACTAATCAAAAAAAGAGCTATTACAGTCATGAGCAAAAACCCAAAATCCATTGTAATAAAGTAAGAGCCTCACTCTGAAAAAAGAAAAAGTTTCGCTTAAAATCTACGAGACAGGAACCAGCTCTTTAATAAGAAAAAGTAAAAGTTAATAAAATTACAGACGGACAGAGAGACAGGGTAATATGAGTTGCCAACTCAAGCTCTTCAACAGTGTAATTTTTTTCTGAGCGGCCTAGAAATGCAGAATTTTGAAGCTTTTTTGTTAGAGTATTATCAGGAATTGCAAGGATTGGAGGTGTGGGAAGTGGGTCGAATGCGAGAAAGTTGCACTAAAACTGTCATGTTTAGATGGTTTGGTTAGCATATGAAAAGTTTATGGTTTCCGACAACAAATCATTAAAATCCTTCTGCCTCTAACTCTGCAACAGTCTGTGATATTCGTTGTCCCTCCGCCTAGCACTTCTCTCCCTTGTTCTATTTGCACACTTGATATTCTCACATCTATGTTATCCTTGTGGTAGTTACGATTACATTACTACTACCACAAAGCCTACTCCACCGTCTATGCCCACGATCCATTTTGTTTGGATGGTGTAGTAAAGTTTTCGAGTATTGTGTACGGTGGTGTGTTAATGGTGGTTTAGCGACTAAAAGCACCTAAAAATAGGCAACACTTTTTGTTTTGTCTATTGTAACTGTAGGTATGCTATATAGAATGAACTCTGAACAATATGTCAGAAATTGTATGGCAGAAATGGCTGGCGGGAAACTAGAAAATGTTGAGATTTGTATGGTTTCAGTTTGATACTCTAGTGCAGTACTTAAACATGAGTGGGTTGGGGCTGGCTATATAAGAAATGCATACAATGATAATGGGGAATATTTACCCGGAATTACGTTTCGAATAAACTTTTCTACACAATCCATAGAGAAACATACCTGAAAAGGGAAACAACATATTTATTAGTTCTAAAATTAACAACACAGATGCAATTAAGAGAAATATAGAAAAAGGCAAGGAAAGAAACGGAATAAAAGGAAAAAACTTTTTGAAATATTTATAATTGCTAATAATGTTAAAAAAGTTATCCTGCAACAAAAGCTCGGAACATTTTTTTGCTACAGAAGTTTTGTTAGATCATAAGGTAAGTCCTTGTTCATCTTTTCACGATTCCAGATCAAATCTTTTCGTTTAAATACTAAAAAATGATAAGTATTTGTGGTACACATTCTATACTAAGCTCGACCCATAGACGACCAAATAAGGCAGTTATGGTAGAAGTTTGTTTTGGGGTTTAAAAATGTGTAAGTGTATAGATGTTAAGACGTCTGGGAACAAAGAAGTAGAACATTCTTGCGAGACCAGGAATTTACCTTTCTAAATGTTCAATTCAAGCCGTCGATGACAGTATTATGCAGTATTGGGTGAATATTTGTTTTGCCTTGAGGACCATTGTAGGCACAAGTGGGCATCTAGCATTAAAGTATAGCAAATATTTCCTGCCCAAATATATATTTCCCAAGGACTTGGGTCAGCTCCATACCATCGAGTCATAGATTACAGTAGACTATCGCACATGTTAACTCTTTCTTACTAGTATCATATCATCTTACTGAGTTGCCAAACCGATCTAATGGTGCCAGAGTTGATTTCCTACAGATATGAAAACTCTACAGTCTGAATCTGTCCAAAGACGACTGAGTTATGAGGAAGTGCAGAAGAAATATATAGTCGAAAAACGAAATGAGCGTGTATTTCAGCGCTCTCTAGATTGGAGGTGCTGTGTTCAGAAAAGAAGCTTCAAAGAGATTGCCCTATTAAGTGAGTTAAAATGACACAAATCGATTCACAGATGCTAGATTCATAAGGGCCGGGGTGGAAACCATTTTTTGGCACCGAAAACATGGAGCACACAGCAAAAAAGGCGTTATAACATTTTTATAGCCTTAAATAGTCCAAATCGATCAAGTTATAAACGTTTGAGTGACAAGAAAACCACAAGAAATTTGCCTGTTTTTTTCTATTGTTCTACTCGAACAAACTACACCCGGCTTGAAAAACTTTTCCGGAGCTCAGGCAATAATCTTGAAAAATTCTGTTGTCATCGTGAACACAGAATATAAAAAAATATAAAAAGAAAATACTAATCTGTAAATGAAAATTAACTATGTTATTATATTTGATTGTGTCAAAGATAGTATGAGTTTTCTAAAATGAGACCTTTACAGTGAAACAAGTTAACTCTATAGTAACCTATACGAAACAGACGAACAAACATTAAGTTCTATATGAAAATTTTGGTTATCACATATCGTATTCGATATATACTATTCCATTTGTAGGAATTATACATAGCATGGAAACAACACATTGATAATCAAATGAAAGATATAAGGAATTTTGCGGGATATACATTTGTTTATGACACAACATCCATCCATCACACTTTAACTGTATTACCCTTGAAACTGTTTCTGAAAATTATGCAACAACTTTAAAAATTTCTATTGTAATCGTGTGCTTAGTATAGAAGAATATTCAAAACACACAGACGGAATAGAAATGTGAAAAGGTATAAAAAATATGATAATTTTCTCGGAATGTAAATGTCTTAAAGTTAGTGAAAGTTATTATAAATTCAAACATTTCTGACCATTGCTTTGAATGAGATATGGTAGATATTCTCACTTTCAGTAACCTAACACTCATTTTATTTTTAAACGCACTGAATGGGACGCACGTCTCAGTTTGAGAAGCATTAACTAAATTTGTCGATCATTCAACTACTCGAAGAGTTCGTCAGATACATCGAGTCGACTGCCGCTCAAATAATGATAGGTGGCTGTACCAGGGATTGAACCTCCGGTAGTCGACCAGACAAACAAACATTAAGTTTTATATGACTAATTTGAGCATCACCTGACGTGTTTCATATTTGCAATTCTTCTAACGGAAACTACACTTGACATTTAAATAACAATTTGACAATCTTTTGTTCAGTTTAATTAAATATGTAGACCATTTTGCGGAAGGTTAGATGTTTATGCGAACTACTTTCCTCACAGTAAGTGTGATGTCTTGAATCTATTCCTATTACATGAGCAACTCCGTTAGAAAGTTTCATTGGATTAGTGTTAATGGTATGGGATAATATATAATATACATTGAACAAATAGACAGGTAAACATGACAAAGAAGAACATATTATATAATATTAATAATTCTAGTCTGCTGCTGTTAAATTTAATTCCTGTTCTAATATTAATTAAATTATTGTGTTTAGTAATTTTATATTTAGTAAGAGTTGTCTTAAAATGAAATATCTTTAGCGCATTCGAAGAAGTATATCAAAATTACAAAATTCAAAATTTATACAAAGTTTTCCATTGGATCATCTTAATCTTATTTACTAAATATAACCGAATTTTCAAAAAAACCCAAAATTTGTACAGAGCTACAATATAAAAATTAACCGATATGATCCAGTTTTCAAGAGGTTGGTACTGACTTACAATATAAGTAAAAGATATTTATAACCAAAATAGGGGCTTCGGGGAGAGATTTTGTTTAGATTGGGCGACCAACTTCTTTGGGGCTATTTCAAACTATAAGATATAGACGAATCAAAATAAATTTTCTAATAGTTTCCGTCCTTTTTTTTTGTTTAGCTTGGTGACAATGAACGAAAAAATAAATTGAAGACTTTCTCTAACAAAATTTTTTGAGAATTGGACAGAATTGGGTATATTTATATTTAAACAAAATTCAATTTTTGGTTTTAAGAGTTATATAAAAAATTTAAGAAAAAAATTATTTTTGTAGAAAATGACGAAATTCAGATAGGAGAAAGTTAAAAGTTTTATATAAAATTAAATTTCCGTTTTTAAAAAAGGAATATTTTTTCGGAAAGTTATGGCTATCACATTATGCTATTACGTCTACATTGAGAAAGTTCGAAACTATACAAACAAAAATGGAAAAAAAAACAAACATAGATTTTTGCCAAAAAAAAAAAATTGGAAAATAAAATTATTAATTATTTTTAAGAAAAAATTGTAATTTTTAGAACAAGAAGTACTTTTTTTCTCAAAGATAATTAATTGCATAAACAAGTTAAGAAAGTTTCCAAGCCCTTTTCATTTTACCAAACTTTTATAATTTTTCGCCTCTTCTGCAAAAGCCGGACAACAAAAATTATTGAATACGGGTTTGTTGTTATTTCCACGGCACTTTTATATACGTAATTGCATACATTATATATATTTTTATTTATTATATTTATATTTTATTTATTTTTATACAGAGGTGGTGACAGATTGATAGAGATGATTGATATGATGGCAGGGAGAGTAGCGGGGAATCCTCTAATCAATTTGATACCTTTCTCGTTGTATTTGTGGAATTAAAATGTTGAACTGTATTATCCAATAGCGATGATCTACAGGAGGACAAATTTCACAGCCGGTTTCTACCAGACAACTGAAAATTGGAACTTGTACTTTGAATCATATAATTTCACAGTCATGTAAAATTTCACATGACCGTGAAATTATATGTAATCAAATTGATCGTGCAGAAATTGCAAGTGGCGATAAATAAAAGATTAGAATTAGAATTAGTGCCAATTCAAAGGAGGTTTATTCAGGCAACGAGTTGTGTTTGCCAGCTGAGATCTGATCTGCAAGCGATTTTTTCTTATTACAGAACTTCCGACAACAGTTAATTTCATATGTTACAATTCAGAATTCAGTTAGATTTAGTACACATATTCTCACTCAATGGAGTTATGTAACCACTTTAGGGGCAAAAAATTGAATTCATTCACAATAATATGTGTATAAAAGTAGATTTTAATGTACAAAAAAAAAAAGTTTAATTTTAATACAAATTCATTGGTTTTTTTTTTTTTTTTTTTTTTTTTTTTTTTTTTTTTATATATGTATATATATATAATATTAAAATTATGGCTAAAATATTGAAGTTTAGGTAATATTTATTTATAATATATAAATAAAAATTCACTTTTTCCTTGTTGTATTTCACTGAATTTTTACATATTTTTGTGCCTAACTTTTGTGGCAACATAATATTTTTTACGAATGTAGTAAAAATGTAGGAGTCTATACGTAACAGGCAGAAAGACGGATATACAAATACTTAGTTCTATATTAGGTATTTATTCGTCATTTGCTGTACTCTATGTTTTTATTATTGGAAACCATTCTTGGCTTGGAGCATTATCATGATGTATTGACGTAATCAAATATATAGCATGTAAGTAATTAAGGGCTAATCCACACCCTAAAATTAAAACACGTCAATTGTGGTATCCTGTGTGCTTTTTCTAATACTTGAGTAGCATCTCGGAAAATTTTTATTGCAATAGTGTATATGTAGGAGAATATACGAAACACACAACGGTTCAAGAAAGCAATAAGCATTATAATCTTCTGCAAGTGGAATTTATTAATTATAGTCTTAAATTACCATTGTAGAATTCATTTATGCATTGTTGTTTACTATATTATTGCATTATTTTCAAGTTATTACGATTTCTTTTAAATAAAACAATTTCTTTAGTTTAAATTTTATGGTAGTATATACCAATCAGGTGGATATAAACACCACCATTAAGTTGTACATAAAGAATTCACGTGCCCGCCTGTCATGTCCTCCTTCTACCGTGCCTCTTGCAGAAATTGTAAGCTGTAATTGTAATGATTGAATAAACGACGTGGTTTATTTAGGCAAACATAAAGTTGTATATGTTATAATTCACATGATTCAGTTAAAACAGTTCGATGGCACTCTTTTATAAACCATTCTTAGCATATAAAGGACATCCTGAAAAAAATTCATTGCACTTGAATGATCAGTATAAGAGAGTGTGCAAAATACACAGACAGGAGAAAGTCTGAGAGTACAATGCACAAGATAGCATTCTAAGTTATAAATATTGTATTTTTGTACATTTTGTTATTAACAATATTATTAACTTTGTTTATGTTATTTTTATAATTTATTTCCAAATTTAAGCAATTCCAATTATCAAGATCTAACTGTATTTCGTTTATATTTTTAACATCTTCCAACGTTTTAATGACGAAATTTTGGCGTGTGCCTTAAATAAAGCCAAAAATACCCAGATGTAACAAAAGAAAAAAAAAAAAAGAAGACAACAAGAAGAGAAAAACCGGTCAACTACATGTAAATATAAATTTCACTCGAAATAAATTTCTGTGTATTTTGTAAAACATTTTGGGTCATTAGAACGCTTGCAGTAGAACAAATTCTGCATTGTTTTGAACAGGAAAATCACACAAATTACAAAGATATTTTATAATATTTGGCCAAAATTAAGTAAGAAAAACGAAGATTAAACGATGGGATGACTACAGCATTCATGGATCATTTTCGTTAAAGATTCCTGTGATGATTTGGTTCCTGCTTTTTTTTTGGAAAGTTATTATAAAGGTCGATTTTGTATTCTTTGCCGAGTTTATAATTAGGACATATTTTTAAATTATGTTTAAAAACATTTAGCAATGTAAAAATATTCTGTTTGTGGTTAACTAAAAATATCATTCAAAGCGAAAGGCAAAGTTTGTGCGTTAAATTATTAATAGGGGTTTCAATACTAACAACATCTCTCCCGCCCTTTGTCACATGCGGTAATGGCCAAGTTGTAAAGCAACATTTGTTGGTTTTTTTTGTGTAGCCGGGGAGGTACCGAGCGGCTTCGAAGCCTGTCCGGCCGTTTTTATTTTTACTTTGATAATAAGGTCTGTTTTATTCGCACTTTATAGCATTCAGATGCCCCTAAACGCAAAAAATTCGTTGTCACAAATTAATGAAGCATAAAAATGAAAAAGGGGGAAACGGAGCCAAAGTGTTTTGTTTAAGGCTTTGTGGCGTTTGAGAGAGGGAGAGAACAAGAAAGAAATTGGTATTTATAGACTTCTTTCTATATAAAAAGCCAGAAATGTACAAATACTCCAAAAAGAAAAGGAAAAGGGGAAAATGTGAAAATTTTCTGCTGTTCTTTGTGTCATAAAGGAAAAACTATTTATAAGAAAAAAAAATGTAAAGAGGAAAATTGGTTCTTTCTCTTTAGTCTTTGGGTTAGCATGTTGTAGGAATGCTTTGAAAGTGAAATGGGGAAAAAGGGAAAGCGAAATGAAATAAAGTAGATGTTAATGAACTTGAAAATTTACAAATGGCCGAGTTAGATAAAATCGTTTTAAACGATTAAAGAAATCGGCTGTATCAGTGAATTATCATTAACGCAGATGTTCAAATAAAATTTAAAATCATTTTTAAGACCGGTAATAAATGGGTGATTTTTTTGGTTTAGAAATTTTGGCAATTCCTTTCTCATTCGTGATATTTGCCAAATTAAAGCAGGCTCAGTTAGCATTGCGATTTCATAACTAAAAGACTCATAGCCGAACAACATTTAGAAATTACTAATCTATAAGAAATGTTCAAGAAATTATGCCGAAACTGAGAGCCTAAGAAAAATTATTGAATTTGATGGGATACCAGCCACTATGCTTAAAAATGTGTTTCAAAATTACGCGTTAGTTTGGGTTAACACTTGCATGAAGTAATTTCTAAAAGGTAAAATATCAAACACTGATTTATCAACTCAAATAAAAATTCCAAACATAGCATTAAATGACTGCAGATGCAACTACGAGTAATGGTTAAGCATGCCTCCATTACACGACAAGTCACACAACGAACTTCCGAAATCCATAAAGCTTCGGCCGCATTTTTTGTCGTTGACCGTAGATTTTAATGCTATGCCTCAGCCATTGCTATATTTTCACTGGTTTGACTCCTATATAGCTCATAAAGCTTATAATTCACATGAAGCCGATACTCTCCGCTCTTATGGGTCCAATTATTTTGCACATCATTTTCCTCTCAACAACTCCCACCACAACTGAGTTATCCGCCATGCTCTTCTTCTTTCCAGAAGCAAAAGCGTCTGAAGTGAGTGTGATTATGGGAGTGGTAATCATTAGCTTCTCACTTTTTTTTTGAAAATGCTGATGGAAATGCCATTAACGGTGAAGGAAACTGAGCAATAATTACATATTTTTAGCTGGCACTGAAATCGAAGACATAAATTTGGTCGATTTTAGTTTCTTCAGGATGGCACATCATTTTAGAAAGATTGACCGAATGTGCTTGCCAGAATAACCCAGCAACATTAAAAAGATTTAAAAAATTGTATAATTTTTTCAACGGAATAAAGAAAAAAATAATTTATACGAATTACAAAAAGAAATATTTGGGTCTTTTAATGTAGTACTCAGCATTCATCAGCTAGGGCGGTTTCTTTTGACCATATACTCGTATGTTACATGATCGAAAGTGGACTGTGTTCGTCTGTCAGCTAGTAGACTGGTAGTCTAGTAGATGCCATAACTATCATAAACCTTTATGAAACTTCTTAAAATATGGCACAGTCCAATATTCTTTCCACATCAAAATAGGGGGCTTTTTAATGGGCTTTAACGGCATGCCTTCTCTGATAACTTTCAAGCAAATTGACTTGAAATTGAATAAGTATTCTTATGTGTAGATCTTTCATTCAATTGCGTTATATTGAGGAAAATTTTGCGCGTTTGGTCAACAACTTAAGTTCGGGAATAAAGGGCTTCATTTTGGCATCCCATGTTCAGGTATAACCCACACAAATTGACATGTTTACAGAAGTTCTATCATTCCCCTGTAAATTTTAATCATCAGGCTTTTGGTATTTCATTAAAGCGATTTAGGAGAGTTTCTCACATTAAATAAACTTTCTTCTTTAAGACTTAGTGAACTCAGACAACGTCAGTTTAAAAAGCTTTTAGTAGACTTGTTTATTGCTCGACTTCAAGTGACCGCCGCTTAAACAAAAATAGATGGCTTTTTCGTGGGTTGAATCCGCGATAATACGAACGTTTGTCGGATGTATTAACGATTGCAATACAACCAATTACGTTGCTTGCTTGCCATAATTTGAGAAAAATCGAATCGGATATCTGGGCTTTTCTGGTGCCTGCCACACAAATTATTAAATTTAATCCATATATTTGTAGGCTTGTATTGTACCATTCAATTGCGTTAAATCCAACAGGCGTCAGACGTTTTACTTCTGGGAATGGAAATGAGTTGCATTGTCACGTCCCTCGGGGTAGCTTCCATTTAAATTTGTCGTTTAAAAAAAATCTATTTTTCCTCGAAGGGATTCAGAAATTTATAATTTTGTTTCATTAATTATGCTTTTACAGAATTCATAGAGCGATAGTTTTCATTTATGCGATAGTTTTGTTTCTTTCACTTTGCTGTCATTATAAACATAGAAACGATCAACTCACCGCGTCCTTTTTGTTACCCCGTACGCAAAAGGACGTTAGCTGAAAGCACGTGTAAGTAAATTCAAATAACTGAAATTTCTATACAGATTTTATGTCATTTTTAAAAAAAATCTGTATTTGGACTATCCATTGCATCAGGCAAGATATTCTAGTACTCATATCGAGTTATTTTTAACTTAATTGAGAAAATTCTCAAATTCAATTTGAGGAGCTTAGGCTTGAAAGTATGGCAAGTATGGTATGGAAATATGCAGGTAACCCAGTTGTTACGTATAAAAAGCACCGTTTGAGACAGGACACTATGGGCGATGTTACTATAACTTCAACTACATTCGCCGGCCACCATTTGACATTTATAGTCTTTATATGGATTTCATCTAAACTCATTTCCGTTTATGTATTTCAACAAATGCCAGCTGAAAGCGTTCATTTCCCCCTTGCATCTCTATCGCCGAAAACTAAATGACATTGACATTAAAATATATATGACAATTGTTCAAACATTTAAGAGGGATTCTTTAGTTGGAGCAACAGAATTATTGGGCCTCACAAGTAAGCATCTATAGTTTTCTAAAGAACGAAAACATTTGCCGGCATATCTTCCAATCCCCCCAAAACAGACATGTGACATTTAAGACAAGATACAAGATGATACATATCAAAACTTCAAATACCAAGTATATATAATGGAATTTTAAAATGCTATGAGTAAAATTTAATATGCCACAAGGAAGATACATAGTTAAGGGCCAGAAGGTATAATTTTGATGAGAATGAGTACGGAGACAAAGATGAATGAAGATGTAAACTAATTCCTTTCGTTTGGGGGAGAAATAGAAAGGAACCGCGATCAGTGATTTATGTGAATCTATAAATGCTATGTTCGTTGTTTGGCCTTTCTTCCCTTAAAGGAAATATTTCGATGACAAAATATTTATTAGCTGGGGAATTAACAATTTTATGTCAGGCATAATTACAGCGGGAAAGTGGGGGAACGGAATGGGAGATTGTGAAATGACATTAGCTAAGTATTGGATGTGAAACTGTTGAAAAAGAATGTAAAATAAATAAAAAAAATTGTAAAAATGTGTCACAAATTAAGTTGTTTCTCACTATGAATGATAAAAATAAATTCCTCTCCCCTCCCCCTCTTCTGCTTTGAAACTTGAAACGGATATTTTGTTTATTCTATTTTTTTGCGACATTTCAGGAATTTTCCTGATGCTTATTTGACACATGACAATTGTCAAAGTGTTTTTGCTTATGCCACTTGTCAAAACCGCTATTATTTAATTTAATTTGAAAAACTCTACAAGAAATTCATATGTATTCGAAAGTTTGTTTTTTTTTGTGTAGTGAACAGTGAACCTCATAACAAGTGAATTCATATCATATGACAGCTGTCATTATATTCTGCTTTCTTTTTTCTTTGGTTTTTTTTTCGTTATTCAATATTTTCAATTTCCTTTAATTTCAATGTGGCGATAAATTCGCAATTGTTGTCAATTTTTTGTTACATAATTTAATGACATTGCTCTAGTTCTGTTTTGTTGATTTCGTTTTTTTGTAGTTGTTTTTGTTGTGTGTGTTAAGCTTTAATTGTCATCAATATTGTTTTACAAGAGAGTGCTAGTGTTGCCAACCCTCAATTAATTGATTGTTGTTGGCTTGTCTTAGGTGGCCTGTGGTCAGTAGCAGGTGGTGGAGGG
Source organism: Philornis downsi (assembly GCA_019455685.1). Taxonomy (NCBI): domain Eukaryota; kingdom Metazoa; phylum Arthropoda; class Insecta; order Diptera; family Muscidae; genus Philornis; species Philornis downsi. Next base: position 3,360,392 of record JAHXMU010000009.1, read on the forward strand.
TTTGAAATTTCATTGAATTGACACATTCATTCAGTTTTACACAGAAATGTCATTCATTATATTCCATTTTGTTGTGTAACCCTAAGTAGTGTTCTTTGTTATTGTTTTTTTGTTATTGTTTTTGTAACTGTCAATTTAAATGAATGTCCAAGGTTATTATATTACAATTGGTTTATATTTCGTATTAGAAAAAGCCAGCGAATTTACTAGAAATATCAAATATTGTTGTAATACGCCAAGCGTTGTTAATCAACATGATCAATTGAAATTGTGTTGATCGAGCGAACACCATGAAATGTGTCAAATGAATATTGGCTGTCAATCAGTGACAATAATTATGTTTATGTGGCAACATTGTTAGCTTCTACTTAGGCCTAAGAAAGGAAATTGGGAAAGTTTGAAAAAATGTTAGATTGGAACTAGGATTTGTGGAATATATTTACAGGGTTATCTATTTTTCGGTTTCGAAAGTAATGTTAAATAAAACACACAACAAGTTATTATTTTGATGAAACTTTCATTTCATTGTAAAACTTGCACTTTGCCGTTATGAAATACAACATCATTTAAATGATCGGCTCTGGATTGATTGCACCAGTGGATCGTTTTGGAGTTGTTTTCGACCACTTTTTTGCACTTTTAGGGATTATCCGTATAAACACGGACGTAGTCTAACGGCGTCAATTCGCATCATCTTGGTGGCCAATTGACACCGCCAAAACATAAGACGGTTTTGAAACCGTTAAATGGATAACACTGTACAACATATATAACCATATATATTTAGTATATACAGGTAATAACTGACTGAGTCCATATATTTCCTAGGCAATTTCCTTCAGCTATGGACTACTTTCGGGACCAGTAACCATTTTTCCCTGTTTGCTAACTAGTTTTACTAGAACTAGTTTTTATTGTATTTTACTAGCTCACGAACTAATATTTTTCCTTCTCGGAAATATCTCAGAATAAATAGGAGTAATTTTTAGCAAGGTTATAGGTCGTGTCTGGGAGCCTACATAGTATAAAAACTGCAATATAAACCGATCATTCTCAGAACTTTGGTCCGTTTAAGGTGACTTGATGACTTCTTCTCTACTACTGGTGTTGAAGTATTTTCCTAGAGCTCTTTGTTTCGTCGGTTTTTCGAATTCAATCATGGAAGTTGTTCGCTCCAGGGCGAATTTTGATAAGACCGTCCAAAATTTGATTCCACTAAAAAATTAGAAAACATCGATGTTGTGTGAGAACTGCTACTGCAAGATTTTCATGCGCCGCATTATTTCCAATCATGTACAGATAATATTGCATCAATATCTGGCTATTAAAAAGATTTCCGCGCATAATTTGACAGTTACTCAAAACGGGTTCATGGCCATTCGCGCGAAAAAATGTCGCGCGTTTTTAGCACCACAATATTAACCTTCTGGACTTACACGTCAGTCCATATATATTTCTTTTACATTAAAAACTACGCCGGGAATGCAGATAATGATTAAGCAAAATGTCGTTGTGGTCGAAGTTGTAATACTACCTGTACTCAATATAAGGGCTTAAATTTTTTTGTGTATTTCTATGGGTTTGGATCCTATATTTGTAACCTTCCTTCTTTTCAGAGTGCAAAATTAAATTTTGCAAGTTTAGAATTTTAGTTATGAGAAGTGCCAGTGCTACCACCTTCTATTTTCAACATCTCATTATTGCTGACTTTAACGCTTTTGACTGACATAATAGCTTCAAGTATTTAGTGCTCTGAACATAAATCTTAATCCTTTCCCACTACTTGTATTACTATAAAAGCTATTTCAAATATATAGGTAATAATTTTTCAAAATTTTATTGAAATCATATTTGTAGTATAGGAGTCTACAGCAAACACACAGACACATATTTCTTACAAAATACGTGGCTTACTATTTCGAACCATTGCATACTTTGGGTTTTGGTTCCTTTGAAGTGACCAAACATTTTGTTAAACACAGTGCATTTTTTAAGCTCAGTTTGAAATATATTTCACTCCCCAAATTGAGCAATCACTTACTCTCTGCTCCAAGATTTTTAACGTTCAAATTTTCAAATTTCCGTTACGTTTCTTTCACACCACTTATCTGCTAAGTTTGCTTTTCTCAACAAAAATCTTTGATTTCCTGAGAATATCTTAAAGCAAATATACGATTCTTTGCACATTTTATAGCGGGCACTGCAGAGCAAACATGAGACGACACCTCTCGCCTCGTTTTTCATAAATATTTGTTTGTAAACACATAAGAATTTCAACTTAAAATTCAAAAGAAAACACAAGATCCCATCATATAATTTCGGATATATTTGTTTATACCATTTAGCGACCACTTTGCAACGGAAGAGTTTATGGATTTTTTTTTTTGCTTTTTGCTGGCTCAGCAGAAACGACCGACCAACTGGCCGGCTGGGCAATTGCAGCTGAAAGATGATGAAGACGATGAAATGCAAGTTGCTTAAGTAAATAAACCTCAAAAGCAACCCAAAGAAAAAGAAATAAATTTGCAAACCATAACATGATTGAGATATGGCAAAAACATCAAGTAAACAGTGAAACGGTTAAGAAATATTATATCTACATCGAGTCGATGCATAGATATTCAAATTTGTAACGGCAAAATTTATGCAAGTTCTGGTCAGCCAACCGAAGCATTGAAAGCAGAGGAGGTGCGTCATTTGAATATTCGCAGGAATTTGAAATTCCTGGTGAATGCTAATGTCGAAGAAAGCTGAATTGCAATCAAGTTTTTTGCGAGATTACAAAAACTACCTCGGAGTAGAGGTTTCGTTTTTACATGTTCCTCAAACGAAAAAGAGTTAAAAGTGAAAGATGAGAAAGGACGAAGCACCCAATTGGAAATCTTGTCTTAAGTGCAATGTTAGTTAGTAACTGTGACAATCGGACCATGTTTTTAGGTAACAGTACATCAATGAGCTGACTATTGAAAAACTAAAATAAAGAAGATACTATGTGGAATCAACCGGCTGTGTGTTGGGAGTCAAAGACAGGACAACAATTGGCACAGAAAGGATGGTATGAGTACTTTCATACTCAGTTGGCAATTCACAGAAAAAAGTCTCAATTTACTGTTTTAAGATATTAAAAGTTTTTCATATATCCACTGTTATGGAAATTTGTTATAACTTTCGAAATATACTAAATTTTGAAACCAGGCTTATACGATTATACAACTCTTAAGATGGTCAACAATAATAGCAGAACAAACATGTCCCCGCTTATATCAATATTTATAGATATTACGTAGTTTTCCAAAGATCACTTCTTCCAAATATTTATAGAACTTGTTGCCTATACGGAATTTCGGACTGGGTATTGCACACGAATATATGTTTAAATAAGGACAATAATAATAACAAACAAACTCGATTTTGTCCTAACTCCATTTAAGCGGTTTTTTCTCACTACCGTAGAGACATGTGATGATCTTGGCATGGATGATAGTTGAAAAGTTCTATCTGGATGTATTCAGTTAATAAGATCAAGACTTTTTTAGTGGTTGACGACCATTGAAGCAAAATATATTCATGACGTGTTAGCGATCATGGCATAGCGATTACTACAAACAAGAAGATAAGTGAAAGGGTATGTGGAAGTACCCAGTTGGAAATTTTGACTTATGATATTCGCCATTAATAAAGCTTAGAGGTTCTTTTGATAGGAGACGATAATTAGCGCAAAATATCATCATAATATTTCTATCATCTTAACGTAGCTGATGATTGAAAATTAAGAGTTGGGAAAGAATTACCTGGAAGTATCCGGTGAGAAATTTAGTTCTTAGATATCAAAAGAAATGCTTTGATATTTTGCGAACATGTGTTGGCATTCATGACATATCAGTCATCTTCCTACAGCTAAGATTTAAAATATTATAATATTAAGGACAAGGAAAGGAGACTTTGATGCTTTCATACATAATTACCTACTCTGTCTTAAAGTCTTTTGCAATAGTAATGCCTTGAGGCGTCGTCAATAGGACATGGCGAATTATCTGCTTAGCAATTCGTTTTGTATGATCCTTGCTAAAAGAATTGGCAATTATGTGACGGCACATGATATGTCAGTGACCCTGAAATAGCTACTGTTTAATATATAAGGACTGGGAAAGGAGACTCTATATGTTTCGTTGCTTATTTGTTAATTTTACCATAAAGTTTCTGTCAATAGCAATACCTTGAAATCCTGTCAATAGGTGACTACAGTTAAAAAGCACTATTGAAACTCAGATACCCTGAGACAACTTCATGGAGCTACAAATCCAGATGACTACAGATGAATGCGGTTATTGGCATCAAAAATAGTAATAATTGTGATTTAATTAATTAACTAATTTTATTAAAATAATTCATTGAATGGCACATTTGAAGAGAATCTACATTTTCAGAAATAATGTTCTTGGAATGCCTGGTGTCAACACAGGTTAAGATGCAGGACATCAAAGTGCACAATGATTATGGAAAATCTTTCTAAGTTTCTGTCTCTGTCAAATGCTAAATGATTTTGCTGACATTCTAAGCTTTGGAATCTACGGCAAAAGGCAAAGTAATACCATGATCACAGTATTTGAGTTTTTTACCGAGGGCTAAGGTATGTGACATTTGTACTTGGAATGAAAATGTGAGATATCGGTGAATGTCTTGATATAGCCCCCATAAGAATTGACGTTCAGGTTGGGCAAAAGATGATCTCTGCTGAAAGAAGACCTAGTTGTCCCACATTTTGATGTAGCTTCTATAGGGTAGCGCATAAGGAACGCTAAGATTTTTTAGAACGCTAAGTTTTTTTATCGTCTCTTTACAGAATTAACTAAATAATACTTGGGAAATTTATGATGGAAAGGCTCAGCACGGAACATAGAACCAAAGTTGCTCAATTTTACTTTGAAAGTCAGCATTTGATAATTCAGATCATATCGAAGTTTCTTTCATGTTCAAAATTTACCGATTGGTTCAGCGTTTTGGACAACAAGGGGCTGTCTGTGATCTTCCGCATGTTGGAAGACCTCGTACAGTTCAAAATGAAGTGACCATGGCTCCAGTGGAGTTAGAGATATTTAGACGGTCTTTTCAAATAATTTTACATATGTTACTTCTTTCCCATAAAATATGCAATTGGTTCACGATTTAAAACCACAAGAATGCATTTAAGTCAGGTCAGTACAGTCACTGTTAACGTTACTTATGCGCCGCCTTATATACATATATAGAAGGTACAAATGGGCCACATCTGCTTAAGGTTTTGTCGCCTTCACGCATCCTAGTTTTCATCGAAATTTTCCCATATGGAATAGAGATAGAAATACAGATAGAGGATAGAGATAGAGATGGAGATAGAGATGGAGATAGAGATGGAGATAGAGATGGAGATAGATATAGACATGGAGATAGAGATAGAGATAGAGATAGAGATAGAGATAGA
>JAHXMU010000009.1:3365952-3379572 GCA_019455685.1 Philornis downsi
GAGATAGAGATAGAGATAAAGATAGAGATAGAGATATAGATGGAGTTAGAAATAGAGATAGAGGACATAGATTAAGACAGAGATAGAGATAGAGATAGGGATGGACGTAGAGATAGAGATTGAGGTAGAACTATAGATAAAGATAGACCAATAGTTTGAGCGAAACTGATGGATAACTGTTGTTTTATTTTCAATAATTCTCTAATTTCTCACATAAATACCCAACTTGCAAGATGCCAATGGGATAATCTTATGATGCATGAGAGAAATATATAACTGGCAGCACTCTTTTAAAATGCCAAATTGTTGGCCACCTTATGGCAATAAGATGCCAACCTTGGTTGGATTTTCAACATTTTATACGTTACCTATGTCATACATTAATAAAAATAGATGATTGCATCAGTCAAGTGAACGAATTTGAATTTCTTTATAACTCGGTCACAATCTTGCAAATATTTCTCAATTATTGAATGCGGGTAAGATGTCTGCATTTCGCTATTATGTAAATATGCTTCCCAGTCGTCTTCCTCGTCTCTTATTGTACTCTGCAAATTGCAAAATATTCCAATATTTCAATTTAGACAAATGTAAAAGTTGCTTAAAGATAATACAAATACCCACAAAGCATTGAAACATAATGAAATATTTATAATTGTTGCTTAATAACGGTATAAAACACACTTTGAAGAAGTAATAAATCGTACACAGCAATTGCAAACTACGATTATCCTAGCCGTAATTTGGGTTATATAAAATGTGCAGTTTCGAATTTTGATTATCCCACTTATCAAGGGCACACTTTGAGATGTAGCTTTTGAGGGCAAATTTTAAAGCTTATCATTTTTTTTGCTTGTAAGCTTAAATTTCTGTAACAGGTTCGTGCAAGTTCGAAATTTTATTTTTCACTAGTTCCCTTCTTGTTCATATAATAAAACAGAATTTAAATTAGCAATTAGTAGCTTGTTAGCATTTAACAATATCTTTTCTGATACTTTCTTTAACGCATTTTGTTGTTTTTTTACTGAAGTAATAATGCAATCTTTATCTAACGATTTTGGATAGGAAAAGAAACTATGCTGTAAATAAGACATACTAAATTTTATATGATCCGATAGTAATTAAACACACTTTGATTTAAGGTATGAATAGCACAGAAATAGGTAACAACATAGTACAAATCCATTAGTACTTTACCATTATTTTTAATTTGAAATCATATCGAATAATTAAGTGTAGTATATGTGTGTAATTTGCCTAAGTATAGGTATATACTCTAGAAAGATCATCAAAACCATGCCTAGAACATTCAAGTATGACATATGTAATCTCTTTCCCTCTTTATCTGTGGGTGGGACTTTTCTAGAATTACGTTTACGACAATAAGTTATGTTTGTTCTCTCACTCCTATTTTATAGTTTATTGTTATCTCTTTTTCACCTGTTATGTAAATAAGAACATTCTAGAATTAAGTCAATGATATACAACACTACTCTGTAAATATGTTTGTCTTTGTTGCACCCATTATGTAAATATGTGTTCTCTCTGAAATATTGTAGCATTTTCTAGAATAAGTAATTTTAGTATAAATAGAGCAACTTTGTACGTTTTTAGGAATTAATAAAGTTGACCTTGATGTGAAAATACGCTCCAAGATACCAAATAAGTAAATTACATTTAAGGCATGGGTAACTGGTTTCAAAACTAAAGCTTTAACAACAACTGATCTGATAGCAAAACATATTTTGAGGATAACCAGCCCATCTGCAGAGTGTATATGCATGTTTTGTCTGAAAGAAAATTTTAATATTGATTTTATTCTCGACTGGTTACACAATTTTGTAAAGTAATGCATTATTATTATTATCATTTGTTAAGTATCTGAAGCAAGATTCGGTGTTTATCTTAAGGCTGATACTCAAAAAGATTGGTGGACTAAAAAATCATGACCAACAATGAAACAAAATACGTTTTTAAGTTGTGTTTATTCTAATTGCATTTTAGACTTAGTCAGGTTTTAGTTTTGTTTCTTGCTAAGTTGTAAACGACTCTCTAAAAAGGAACGTAATTCAACGTACCCTTGCCTATAGTATGTATAGTGATAATAGTGCTGTGTAGTTTGTCAAATCATTCTGAGTACATTAAATTAATTAATAAGCTAACTTCATAATGAAATCGATAATTTTAGTTTTCCGAAAACAGTAAAAAACGAAATTCAAATGCTTCGACTTTAGTTAACCTCAAACCCTAGTTATTCCTACCCTAAAAGTATACTTTGGCGAGTATTAATAATGTCAAATTACTAAACTACGAAGAAAGAAATTAGAAGTTGACATGCATAATCATGACTCCATAATGCGATTACGATAGGTGAAGAAGTTAAATATAGTAGTAAGAAAATTGTTCTACTTGAAACCTAATGATTATAATTACAACTAATGCTTTGTGGTTCCTAAAACATAAAATTAATAATTGAACAAAACCACCAAAGGAAACTACAACGACTGAGGGAAAGTGAGGTAGACTAATAATGCTTTGACCTCGCAATCAGTTTACCTCGCAAAAAGCACCATGTAATTATGCTAATAAAAGTAAGAGAACGACAGAGAAATTGTATTGCCTGCGTACAGGAAACATGGGTGAGAGAGAGTGAGGGAGTGTGTGTTTGTGTGTGACAGTGATGGAATCTCGAGTGTCCTGATGTGACTGCTTATTACCCTCGGCTACCCAAAGCCGCCTCTCGTAATCTAAAGGAAATACTTGTATTTCCTGTGAAAATGTTTGTGCCACAATCAAGGTAATTAAAATAATTATGCCATCGTATGAAATTAACACAACCGTTCGTTTCATTTATTCCTGGTTTATTTGTTTTTCCTTCCATGAAAACCAAAGGAAATCTAATAAAAATTATGGAGCTGTAAGTATGTTTATAGTTCAGTCTGCACGGGAAATGAAAATGTGCGTGATTCCGGTGAATGAAAAGCTAATTTAATGGGGAACCCACAATGAAATTCTGCTAAAATAATATAATTGAAGGAGGGAGAAAAATAAATTATGAAAGCTTGAAAATATTATATAATAAATAATTATGAATATCAGAAAATTTCAACGAATTTTCTGCAGAGATTATAAATTGCGTTAACAAGAATAAAAAGAAGATATTTTTAACACATATAAAGAAAACACAGATATCCATTACACTGATTAGCTAACAACCCACATTCAATCAATATTTAAGTTTCTTTTTTTAGATTAACTGAAAGCGGTCTACGGTTTAAGAAGAATTCAAAGGATAGTACGAAGCATAATTTAATCGCAATGAAATTGCTTTTTGGTCATTACTTGACAGGAAAATTGTGTTGTTCCTTATTAATAGACTTTATTAATTGGAATTTGGTTTAAAGTTTTAAAGAAACTTTCCTGCACTCTATGAATATTGAAGTTTCTGTTTTCATAAAGACTTACTACGGGCGACATATGTTTCAAAAGGAATTTAAGGACCACTCTCATAAGGGGGATTTATTCCAAAGAATTTAAGGTAGCCATACCGAGTCATGTCATAACCTGATCTATAGTCTTATAGGCTATATGTCAAGACAATTTGGGGGGTAAAGTGAAGAAAAGTATGGGAATATCAGTTATATAACCATTATTACTATTATGTCATCATTATTTCTATTGAGCTGTATTCCATTGCTAAAAAAACTTCGTTCAGTGACAATGAACATTAATATTTCTTTCCCCGAAATCTTGATAATGCCCTGCAGACCAGACCATAATCAAACAATCTTTTGTGTCTCTGCAATGGAGGAACTTCGAAGGATACAGTTAAAGGTACAGATGAAGTATTGACGTTGAGCGTACGAAAATACAGCTGTTGCCTTGGCAGGGTCATCGACAAAAATGCTTCAACATAAAAATTCTTCAACAATGAATTCAACGGACGATGCTGCAATAGGCGTCCAAAAAAACTCCGTTGGACTGGTTAACCTTTCGTAGCCTGTATACTCGTATGAGGGGATGGTGTGTTGACAGATATTCTCCCAAAGTATTAAATTGAGGGGAAGAGACAAATAGAATTAGTGGAGGGTGTGTTGCAATATACGGGCTATTTGCCTTTGAAGTTTCAATTTGTTTTCTTGAGGCGCTCTTTGGGATGAGAAACACAACTTTTTTCGAGTGGAGTTGGATAAGAAGTGAGTTAAGAACAAAATATAACAGTCCTTGTAAGCCAGAGTTGTGAAACAATTCTCACTGCTAGAATGCGAGAGAAAGCTTTTGGCAAGAGATATTGGAAGATAGTGACAAGAGATCTTACAAGACAGTGACAAGAGATATTTCATATAGCAGAGTGACAAGAGATATTACAAGTCGAAGGCGTGGAATTTAGATTCCGGCTAAACTCTGACTTTTTCTGTTCGGGCTTAAACATATCCTTTTCAAACTTTGGAGCGATGGAAGCTTTACTGTCTGCGGTATATAGCCGATCATTGCCTCGTATAAAAACCATTCTAAGTAGGTATTTTTGTCATAATCTACTGAAAGCTATCAGGTTCTATGCGGAATACAGGGATCCTTAAAGATGTTATTAGAATTCAATCGCATGTTGAAGCTTTAAATTAAACGCTATTCTGACTTGCAGAAAATCATTTTTTAGAGCCTGATAATATTCAGTCATTTACCAGTTTGGCGGAAGCCTAAATAAAACACACAGGCACAGATCGAGTTTATATAAAGAATTATAATTTGACCATACTTGCGACTTCGGAGAAGTTGTAGAATACAAATATGGGAAGTGAGTTGCAGCTCAGCGTGAAAACAGAAATCTGGAGGCCCCAAAAAAAACTCTCAATTAACTCATGGATGTGATTGTAATTAGATAAACGTTGTGAAAGCTATATAAAAAACACACACACGGAATTTGATTTTTTATAAAAAATTAGAAATAAGATATAGTTTCTCCATGCTTCTGGCTACACTGATGTACGAAATTGAACTGAAGTCCCATACTGAAATCTGCTAAAATAATACTACTTAACGACATCAACGAATAAGCTTCAATAAAACTATGACGAGTTTGATCTATTTGATAATCCAAACGTTTATTTTCTGAACTTTGAAGTTTCAGAACATCTAATGAAAGAAAACAGATTCCCTGCATATGGAAGAATTTCTCACATTCAGTGTGCGAGAACACGCATTTTAGTTTGAAAAAAAAAAAACTGAGTGGGACCTACAGTTTAACGACGATTTCGAACATCACAATTTTAGAAGCGTATACTAGACTTGTCAATTATTTGACTACTCGAAGTGCTCGTCAGATACATCCAGGTGACCACAGTTTAAATAATGATAGGTGATTGTACTGAACCCACGTTCATACGAACGATAGTCGTACTAACCATAACGTCCTTAATAATTCACTAGAATAATTTTAATATGTAAGTTCTCTCGCTATTTTTGCACTTGTCCTTCTCGACAAAAGTAATATGCGGCACTTTCAATTTGGTTTTTATAAAATTGATAATTGATTATTTAAATATTTTAAATTTTGAAATTTGGAAGAAGCTTTTCAGATGGGATATTTAAAACAAATATTTATGCATGGTGTCCACTGCGCCACCTATCGTACATTAGTTTTGCTATTTCTATAACCCGGGATGGTTTCAAAAACAACGAGTCAGATGACGATAATTTCAAAAACTGAATAAATTCAATTAAAGTTGACCATGTGTTTTTCTTTATTATGTGTCATTAAGTTTATATAAAATGTCGTTACATTGGTAGGGTGATTATATTTTCACTTTGCTGGTAGAGCTTTCGATATTGCGCTAAAGTTTGGACTTATGTCGTACTGCTTTTAGATGTTCGCTTTAGACGTTTAGACGTTTTTCTAAAGTTGTCGCTAAACATTTGGCAAGTTTCGTTAAGTACGAAATAATATTGTTAAGTAAAGCAAAGTCATTCTATCATTACAGGTGTGTTTTATATCATACTAATTTTAAGTTTAACATATCTTGTTTAACTTTTCGACTTTTGTGAAGTTTCTAAAAAGTTTCGTTGAATCACACAAAATGCATAACCATTCCAGAATTGTTTCTAAAGTTTGAAAAACACTTTTCTGATGTTCCTAAAGTTTTCGAAAAGTTACGTTAAATCACGAAAAGACATTAATTGTGTGAAAACTCTTCTTTGCCATGTTGGATTAATTGCAGATGAGCATAACTTTCGAATCCTGATGTTTTTCGACTTTCGTGAAATTTCTGAAAAGTTAAAAACGTGTTATCACTATAGATTTGCTTTATTTTGGTTTAATTTGAAGTTGAACATATTCAATATGTATAATTTTAACATTAATGAAATTCTTGAGAAATTTTGTCAAGTCAAAAAAAAAAAAAAAAAAAAACAGTTGAGGGAAGTCTTGGTCACATTCTGCAGATATCAATTCAAGTAGGATGTACACAAGTTTTCCACTCCCGTTACTGTTTTTGACTTTCGTGGAATTTCTGAAAACTTTCGTTAAGTCACAGAAACGTGTTACTAATACAAATTTGTTTTATGTTAAATTCGTTTGATTTTTAACATTACTGACGCAATGTTTGCATTTTTGTTTTGTTTTGCAAAGTTTCGTTAAGTTTCAGAAAACTTGTCAACTGTATTAGAAATAGAGTTTATCGTTATTACTATGTTCGCGTTGGATTAACTGCAGCTAAATATAACTTTGGACTTTTTTTAAGTTTTTGTAAACTTTCGTTAAGTCACAAAAATGTGATCATTGTGTGAGTACTTGTATTTGTTATTATCACATTGACTTAACTGCAACTGAACACAACTTTCGAGTTTCGTTTAATTTTTTCAAAGTTTCATTAAGTCAAAAAACGTGTCAGTTATGTTGAAACTTGTATTTATCGTTATCAACTTGTTTGTGTTAAATTAATTTGTAACTTACTTAACTTTTTGGCTCTCGTTAAAATTTCGTTAAGTCCGATAAAATGCAAAAGGATTGAGGAAATTCAAAACCGCTTCACAAGATTTGCCCTTCGAAAGAATTTTTCTTTTGATAACATGCCACCGCACGAAAGCCGTTGCAATATTCTTAGAATTATGGAACTTTCTAGCCGCAAATAGCTTCTAGGCATCATTTTTATAAAGGATATTATAGATTCAAACATTGATTCGCCCGAATTGCCTTTCACATACCAACGCGGTCTTTAAGAGAAATTCATTTGTTCGCTGTTCCATTCCATCGAACTAATTATGGAAGGAATGAACCGATTATTCGATATTTGCCAATATTTGATTTGGTGGCCAATACTGTCGATATAACTTTCAATAGATTTTCATTTAGACGAGCTGTACTTAGATTTTTAGCTAATGATACCTCATTTTGAATAGTTTTACTAAATTTGTAAGTTATTGTTGTAATCTATTGCAACCGACTACTTAGCAAATATGCACAGTAATATACTTGTAACTATAGTTATGTTATTTTATTTAATTTTTCCTATTTTTGTAATCTGTAAGAGCAATCAATGCTCAGTAGATGTAAATAAGTAAATAAATAAAAAGGAGTTAGAACTTGAATTTATCACTATCAATCTGTTAATATTAAGTTATTTGCTGATAAACTTACGTTTTCAACTTTCGTTAAGTTTCTATAGAGTTCGGTTAAGTTTGGAAGATTATTACTTATATGTATTAACGGTTTTAGTCGGTTTTTAGATATTCATTAAACTTGTGAACGTTTCGTTAAACTACAAAGGCATGTTTTTCTTGAACTGACCCACACGTTTTGTGTTTAATAGCGATGTGGAATGTTGAATTTACATCAATGGCACTCCAGTAAGCATTTCGTTAAGTTTTTGAAAACTATCGTTAAGAATTTCAAATTAAGTTTGGTTGTTTAAGAACGGTTTTTAGTTTAACTCATGTGCAAAAGCCACAATGACTGCCCAGAACTAAAGCAATTTTATAGAATGTAACTTTTTGAAGTAAATATTAAATTTCCCACTCAATATTGAGTTACTGTTTAGGCTCTTAAAAAGTTTCGTTAAGTTGAGACTAAGACAAGAAGTAAATATATGTTTCCCAAAATAAGAGGGCGGTTTGCTTGAAGCTTTATTATTATTTTTTTTCCTTTTTGAAAAACCAAAACTCCTCTACTGATAAAGTCGTATCCGGTCTTGCAGTTTCCCCAGAAGCTACGGCTTGTAGTTACATATGAGTGTGCCAGCCGTCCGTCTGTCCTTGTATTCACATAGATGTCTGTCTGTCTGCCTGCTTGTGAGCAGTATAATTAAACTTCTTACAAATATTAAATTGGAACTTCCTTTCCCAAATGCTCACTACCGCTTCTCAAAGAGTTCAAACGAAAAACAAAATTGGTTTTATTTATTGCAAACTACTCAGATTACACAGAGCTCACTGAAACCAGCTCGGTGTTTTGTGTGTGAATAAAATCAAGTTTCAGTTTATTTTTTAGTTATTTTTCTTTTTTTGTGATATGAAAATTGTGAAATTTTATGGTTCTGTGATTACAAGTAGACCAGCAGCACAGCAGGTAGAAAATTTTATGTAATTTTTCCCATTATCCATATCAGCAGTTTTCGCACAAATTATTTGAATTATGCCACCACCTGTTATATCCACATACGTACGTACTTGTACTCGTATTATGGTCAATTGAAGCAAAAAACGCTTTTGGAAGCCAAAGCATAAAATGCTTTAATGAACTATATTTCATACACAGGTTATTGTGTATTTGTTGTTGTTTGTTTTTTTTTTTCATATCAGATTTTATTTCTCTTTTTAGTGCTTGTTTTCTCTGTTGTTTTAAATGTTTTTTAACACAAATTCTAAACATTTCATGTTAAATCTGTTTGCTCATGGGTGGCGCTTTCGTGCCCATTTACCGTTCCATGGTATTTTATGATGAGTCCATATGTTTTTTTTTTTGTTATGTTGAAATAATCCCCTCTATGCGTTCGTTGATCGTTATAAACGTAGACAGATTGAAGCTATCGTGAGATAAATATAAATTTAGCAACAGGTTTTCAGTCATTAACTTCCGGTCATTAACGGTAAGTTTAGATTATTTTAACAGAAATTACAGATAATTGAAAACGAAAAAATTACACAAAAATTCTAGATATAAAAAACAAATTGTATATTAAAATTCCCAAGTAGAAGAGGGTGGGTAATGCGGCTATTGAATTGATCACTGTCTGCAAAAATAATAATGACCGTACCGAGATCTAATTTCAGATAACATTCACCAAATAAAGTTCATGGACATGATATTTTACTTTTAGTAGTAGAAGTGCTTTACTATAGAATTGCTTTTAAGCCATAAAATATGCACTATAAACTGGAATTATTCAGATGCCATCTATATTATCTTAATTGCACTAAATTCTCAGAAATAAAATTTGACGAATGGCAACATAACTCATGAACCGTGTCGTAGTAGCTAGACAGGCAGTTTCGCATTAGAAATTTCCATTTCACAAGATTTGATATTGAAATTTTTGATATCGGTAATGTGGCGATCGACAGCATTTCTTGTAATAAAAATTGATTTCTTATTTCAGATAACATTCACCAAATAAAGTTCATGGACATGACATTTTACTTTTAGTAGTAGAAGTGCTTTACTACATAGAATTGCTTTTAAGCCATAAAATATGCACTATAAACTGGAATTATTCAGATGCCATCTATATTATCTTAATTGCACTAAATTCTCAGAAATAAAATTTGACGAATGTCAGCATACTTCATGGACTGTGTCGTAGTAGTTAGACAGGCAGTTTCGCATTAGAAATTTCCATTTCACAAGATTTGATATTGAAATTTTATATATCTGTAATGTGGCGATCGGCAGCATTTCTTGTAATAAAAATTAATTTCTGATTTAAGATAACATTCTCTAAATAAAGTTCATGGACATGACATTTTACTTTTAGTAGTAGAAGTGCTTTACTACATAGAATTGCTTTTAAGCCATAAAATATGCACTATAAACTGAAATTATTCAGATATTATCTTAATTGCACTGCATTCTCAGAAATAAAATTTGACGAATGTCAGCATACTTCATGGACCGTGTCGTAGTAGTTAGACAGGCAGTTTCGTATTAGAAAATTCGTTTTAAAAAAATTTGGTATTGAAAGTTTTTATATCGATAATGTACCGATCGGCAGCTTTTCTTATAATAAAAACTGATACTGATACTGATACCGGTTTTTAAGGAAAAGATGGCAGTAGACAATTTCTTTTTTTTTTTTTAAAGGTGACGATAGGTAATTTTTCTTATAGAGACTATGACTATCTGCAAATTTTGGTACAGTAAAGATGATGACAGCTTAATTTTTGTGTGGACAAGGAAGCTACCGACATACTTCGGATGACCGGTAACTTTTCCCTTAGAAAAGTTGACAACCGTTCTGACGACAGGTATTTTTTTAATAAAAAGATTGACGATAAGCAAATTTTTCTATAGAATATTTTAAGAACAACTAAAAAAAAAATTGTAAGCTTTTCTCATAGACAACTGTTTTTTAAGAAAAAAAATTATAGGATATTTTTCTTATGAAAAGAAGACGACGAGCAACTTTTCGTATAGAAATGACGACAAAAAGCCAAATTTTATAT
This sequence comes from Philornis downsi, assembly GCA_019455685.1. Classification (NCBI taxonomy): domain Eukaryota; kingdom Metazoa; phylum Arthropoda; class Insecta; order Diptera; family Muscidae; genus Philornis; species Philornis downsi. The sequence goes on from JAHXMU010000009.1 coordinate 3,376,606, forward strand.
AGAAAAGTTGCCACGAGGTAATTTGCCAACTAATAAACAAAGTTCATAGAAGACCAATTTTTGTTAAAGGAAATTTGGTGGATGATATCTATTCTAATAGGAAATTCACGGAAGGCAACTTTTACAATAAAAATATAGGTGGAATGCAATTTATCTCTTAGGAATGCAGTTGGACGACCGGTAACTTTTCTCATAGAAAAGTTGACAACCGGCCTGGAGACAGGATTTTTTTTTTATGAAAAGATTGACGATAGGCAAATTTTTCTACAGAACATTTTAAGAACAATAAAAAAGGCGTTAGTCAGCTTTTCTCGTAGATAGACAACTAATATTTTAGGAAAAAAATCATAGGCTATTTTTCTTATTTGTGAAGAATAAGACGACGAGCAACTTTTCTTATAAAAAGATAACGATATGCCAAGCTTCATATAGAGAAGCTGGCACAAGGTAATTTGCCTGCTAATAAATAAAATTCATAGAAGACCAATTTTTTTTAAAGGAAATTTAGTGAATGACAGCTATTCTTATAGGAAAGTTCATGGAAGACAACTTTTACAATAGAAATATAGGTGGAATGAAATGAATGAAATATAGGTGAATGTGGAATGAATGAAATTTATCTTTTAGGAATGCAGTTCGAAGACGTCATTCTATAGAAAAGTTTACGCAAGCAAATTTTACTAGGAAAATGAATGAAAATCAACTTCTCTCATGGCAAAGGTAATAGAAAACTATTATTCTCTCTCATGACAAGCGGCAACAACTTGATTTAAAATAAACTTTCCTTATAGAAATCCGATTGAAAGCAGCTATGAAGGAGTTTGTAAAAAGCAGTTTCTCTTAGGAAAGTACAAAAGTTGTTTGTGGCAGAACATTTCGAAGAAAGCTATTGTAGAAAAATTAACGAAAGAAAACTTTTATAAGTTTATTTAGAAGTTAATGGCAAGCAATTTCTTGATAGGAAGTTTGATGTAACCTTTTCTTATAAAGTTCATGGAATGCAAATTTTCCCATGGAAACTGTAAACTGTCGATTACTGTGGCGATGAGAAAGTTACGTGAAGTATTTGGGAGAAACAACGTGCCAATAAGACGCACGTGTAGTGAATAGTTTCGAAATAGGAGGTTTGTAGCTGATAGGGCTGAGCATGGACCACAACGTACTGCAACATCGGCTAAAAGCATTACTGCTGCTGCTCAAGAAAGTGTTCAAAACATCATATCGTGATATGATTGACAACTTTTTAACGCCACAGCTGCATGCTTTGGGCTTGATTAATATGTGGTATCAACACCGTCTGCCATTTCGCATACAGCCAGAATTACAATGGAGTTACTGCGACACCTCTTTCCACAACAAGTTATTTAAAAAAATGGTGATGTTGATTGGCCTCCACGGCCACCTGATTTGTCTGCTTCGGACTTCCTTTTGTGGGGATATCTGAAAAGCAAGGTTTATGCAAACAAACCAGAAATGCTTGAGCAACTCAAACAAAATATTCATGATGAAATTAATGAAATACCGCGTGAAATATGTGAGAATATAATGAAAAATGTGCTCAAAAAGGCTCGCATTTGTGAGGCTAACAGAGGCGGACATTTACCTCATATTGTATTTCATACATAATTGCCGACATTAAATAAAGCATGTATCAATATAAGGTCCATTCTCTGTCATTTAATCAAAAATTATAAACAAACAAAGTAGTATACCTTCCTGACGGACACCCTGTATTTGCTCGGAAAAGCTAGTTTGCGTTCCAAGGACTGTGGTTCCTTCAGCCATTTCCTTTTATCTTGCGGACCCTTTGCCAATGTATTGGCAAATGTTTTCCACTTTTGATATGAAAAAAAAAATAATTATTATTATAATGATAATGTTCATCTTTCCTTTAAAAAACATGAAAATGACATGCTTTGCTGTTTATCTATTTTCTTTTGAACATAATAATGTTCTCTTTTCATCTTGCTAGGATAACAACAGCACTACAACTCTAGTTAAACTAATTAATAAATCAAACAGTTGACTTTTCTTCCGGCTCACTGGGGTGAGTAATGCAGAAAATCGCATAAATCATGCAACATTAATATTGTGGTACGTGCCATATAATTTGACTTTTGACCTGGGTTAATATTTGAGGGTTGCAACTACCTCACCCCCGATTATCTGCATATGGAAGCGAATGTATGTCTAACATAACTTAACGTTTTGGTTGCTGCTTTTGGCCCTCCTCCTCCTTGTAACAAAACGACAACAATCATATTTATTTCCTTTGTCGATAAGTCCGTCTGTCTCTGTTGGGTGGGTGTCATTTTGTGCAGCAGCGTAATAAAAATAATAAATTGACACGCGTTGCATGAACTAATTATTGTTATGTTGAACTCGGACAATGGTATTCAAACGTCAAACAAGCGACAAACTATTATAATTTGTTAACTGTTGTTCAAAACAAAAAAAAAAATTAAAGGTAGGGGACAGGAAATAAAGGTAAGGGAAAGAGACGGACACGAACAGTTATGCTGAAAATGATAAAAATTTCGGTGTGATGGGCATCTCTATGCTGAAAATGATAGACCGTCAAGATTGGTTGATGTTGATGACATTTTGATTTTACTTTGGCAACATTTAATTCGATATAATTTTTCGTCCTAATACCTCTTTTTAAATGTTCTGTGTTATTATTTGTTCTGTGTTATTATTACATATTGTTCCATTTTTGGATCGTTGTTAAATTTTCAAAAACTTTCGCTAAGTTTTTGAAAATCGCCCTTATTGTTTGTACATTAATACGGCTGTAAAAATTATGCAAATTAAATTTCTCGTTTATTTAAATTACTTGGGAAAGTTTCGTTCAGTTTCCGTTTCCAAGAAAGAAATACAGATTCCTATCTTAAAATTATTTAATGTTATTTCTGTGGTTTTTCCATAAATGTTCACATTTTATTAACTCTCTAATAATTGCTTGTA